>JACEEZ010017683.1:0-5000 GCA_016584305.1 Chionoecetes opilio
CGTACCACGCGCGCAAGCCACATTTTCGCCCCACCGTGCATACGTGTGTTATGTTGATGGACAGAACAATCAGGAAGTGGCAGTCTTATTACCTGGCAAGGACCTCGTTGCCTCTCACTAGCTAATGAAGTCACTTTTTTAATTCGTGTTTTGTCTTCTTCATGTCATGTTAACTTTCTCCTGGCAATGAAAATTTAGAACCATATGTTATACATTTTTATTGTAGGCTAAACATATAAACCGTTAATTGCTGAAGAGGGTGTCAGCTGAGTGTCATTAAGGAGGTGATAGTTGTCTGGCAGGTTAAGTCGAGTAGATCGATGATATATATGGATGGACGCGCATGTGTGTTATTCATTCACCCATGGTCCTTGTCCACGCGAGCTGGCTCGCGATCGCCAGTTTCACCCTCTCAGTGCGAGCTTGGAGCTCATTATTACCGATCTTTAGGCAATGCTGGGACCTCACACACCACACACCCCCATCCCCTTGCTCAAGGGGAACAGTACCGCCCGAATTTCACAATGGAAAAATCCCCGGGAATGAGCGGGGTCGGGGATCGAACGCCGGACCACAAAATGATGTCGGGTGCCGTAACCAACTGAGCCACACGGACGGACGGTGGACACACACACATACACACAAGGTGTGTGTATGTGTATGAGTGTGTATGTGTGTGTGTGTGTGTGTGTGTGTGTGTGTGTGTGTGTGTATCCTTTACGCTTCTCGCCGCTGACATCGTCTTCTCTCTCCCCCGCAGCCACCCGTCTGGTGTCCGGCGCGGGAGGTCCTCTACAGTTTTCTGCGCCGCGCTACTGTGTCTTGCTGGCTGAGGACGCCCCTCCGGCCCTCAAGGTGATCCAGGTGGCTGCCTCGCACAAGGACGGTGAGTGTGCTGGTGTTATGAGTCCAGGGCAGTGGCGGAAACACTGTGGAAGTGGGGATGTGTGAGGGATCAGGGAAGAAAAAAGAATGTTGAGGGATTATGGTCATTTATGGCCCGCTGTTACATTTATTTTTGGCGACAATATTGGTTATCGGATTCTTTGCTTTTCTGCCAAATAGTCATGGAGCTGTAATTTTCAAATCTATGTTAGTGGTTTTAGTCTAAGATATTAATTATTCTCTAAAACAAAAAAGGTTTCTCTAACGTAGAATTTGAAACACTTTTGTACTAACGAGTCAAGTGAATACTGGCATAAAAGCGACACCATCCAGCGGACAGGTCCTGTGTCGCCGCCTTCATCCTGTGGTACTTTTGTCCTGTAGAGCAAAAAAAAAAAAAAAAAAAAATAGGTGTGTTCCTGAGTGCGTTGTTAATCCATGCATGGCTTAAAGGTGGATAACTTGCCGTTTGACAACATATCGAACAGTGTGTTCAAACAGCTAATTGGAATAGAAGGAGACACACAGATTAATATATTATATAACTATATTCTACAATAATATTCAACAACTATATAACAATTTCAGCCTATATTCAACGTTTAGCCTGGATGTCAGAAGCGATGTAATGACTCCGAGTTGAGCTGCTCCTTTACTTTTCCATACACTTTTTCCAACCTTGGACCTTAATTAAGGTGCAGCTCAGTCACTTTCCTCAATACAACTAGCAACACAAAAACTATGATAAAGTACGTCGTTGCATTCAGGAAACTGTTCATGAAATATCCGTAGTATATATTCTCTAATATTGAATAAATATGTTTTCTAATTGAATATATGTTCATTTTGATATAAATTTTATTACTTAATCCATTTTTTTATCTAACCGTATTTTCTATCAAAATTAATTAGAAGTCATGAACTGCGTAGCGCCAGGAGGTGTTTGACATGGCCACAGTGTAATCTAACTAAACCTCCTCTTTTCTTGTTTGTCGGAAATGGATTATTGTTACAAGCGCAGGTTAAAGGGGGGGGGTGTTATTGTTACAACACATCAGCATGAAAATAGCATTATTGAAGAGGCCATTATCGGACTGTCGCTTATAATGCATATTACTGCTGATCATTTCACAATGCAAACGTCAACGCGTATTTGGCTCGTCGCGTGATGGAATGGGCTAACCTGCTTCTACTACTAGTACTACTACTATATTTTTTTCACTTTTGCTTAATTTTTCTTTTTTTCACACTTTCTTTACTACATTTTTTCCTAGGTGATTTTTGCTGGGAATTCAAATAATCATTCAAATTCGAACACATTTTGGTTTTGGTGGGCAGAAAAAATTTGCTTCAAGTATTATGGCTTCGAATTGTCAGTGATCGTGATTATTCCTTTCAACTTCACAACTTTCAACGGGTTCCGAAGGGTTGACGAAATCTTTTCTCGGGAAAGGACCGCCACTTTATCCTACTTTTGTTACGTCCAAGCTGACTCTGCTTCTCTTTTTCTCCCAAGCATTCGGTTCTCTGCAACTTTTTTCTATTCCTTCTTTCGCCTTTACTGCCATTTTTAGGCACTGTACGTTCTTCACTATCTTTATTTAGTCCATTGTCTCCTCCATCTCTTTACGTTTCTCAATCATCCCTATCGTATTTATCCTTCGTCCTTTATTCGCCTCCTCCTCCTCCTCCTCCTTCTTCTTTCCTTCTTTCGCCTTTACTGCCATTTTTAAGCACTACGTTTTTCACTATCTTTCTTTTGGTCCATTGTCTCCTCCATCTCTCTACGTTTCTCAATCATTCCCTTCGTATTTCTTCTTCAACCTTCATTCTCCTCCTCCTTCTTTTCTTTCCATTTCTCTCCTGGACTGAACTTCCTGCCCTTCTATCCCGCTCCATCTATCGTCTCTTCCCTCTCTAAACACTCGGGATTTCAAGAGGAATGGACGGCTGCTACACTCTGCCATACCTCACACTGCGCTGGTAGTCACACATCTATTTTGACCTCGCATGTTTACGTTTAGTCACCGTGAATTCAAGTATCGTACGTCCAAAGTTTCAGTCTTCCCATATTTTTCCCCATTCACGTCGTTCCTATCACCCCATCCAATTGGCTAAGGCACCATTTCCCTCTCTGGCTGTCGGACAATCTCCTCTCCGAGAATCACTGAGGCGATATCAATAAGGGCACTTGAAGGCGTTTTTTTCTGAACTTCTTTTTCTGTTTTTCTTTCGAACGAGGCCTTCAAATCAGCTTTTACCGTGATTCTTGACTTACAATCTTTCATTTTCAACGTTATTTTGAAGCTGAACATTTGTGACAAAGTATAAAAAATAAGAAGAAAAAAACCCACTTCTATGTGAAACAGTTCAGTGATTGACGGATATACGACTCACCTTTTTGGTCATTAATTGCAGCCTTTAGTGTCTCGCAATCATGATGATTAGTTGAGTGGGATGGAGCGCCAAGCATTGTAAACCAGGAAGGTGTCTCGCCTGCCGTGTGTTGTGGCAGCCCGGCGGCGGGACCTGAAGGATGCGAGTCATATATTCCGGTCTGGTTTAATTCCGTGATATACTGCGGTGATAACTGTTGCTGAGGATTTGATATCGTCCTTTAGTTGTAGTATTGCACCCATGTGTCATAATGCTGCCTTGATTCAATACCCATGTTGCTCCTCAATTTAATAAGTGAGTGGCATTAGTGTGCTTGCGCGTTTGTGTGTAATAAGATGAGTCAGTTCTTACAATAATTATATGTAAAAATTGTTCTTCGTTGTAATAAAACGATGCTTGAATTTTCTGAATAAATAGCATCAAAACACAGGCCGAATCTAGCACTATATTTTGAAGTGAACGATTCGAAAAGTGTACATGATAATAATGAAAAAACAAGCCTTTGGATAGATAATTCTTCTCAAAAATATATCATGAAGTCAACGTGTTATGAACGGAGCACAATTCCATCTATGTATATAAAGAGTGAACATAATTCGTTTGATGGACCCTAATGGACATTTTATCACTAATACATCAATAGAATAATCACTTCTGAAATATAGAAGTAAAACTTTATTCAGTGGTTAATGATACTGTAAATCATATCCTCAGGAATATAACCATGATATGTAATTTACTGTAATCTTGTTTATTTCTGCACGATTACTCCCTTTCCAACCACTTAATTTTTTTAATGCTTCCACAAAAATACGAAGAACATGAGCGAAAGAAAAGGTAAGGAAAAAGAATCACACGTTTTTGCGGCTTTGATATTTGTTCATAACATTTGGTGACTATATTAGCAATTTTCGTGTGTGAGCCATTTGGTTGATGCGGGTCAAGTGCTCTAAAGGTCCCCCTAACAATCTTTGTCATGTAATTAGGTTCTGTCTCACCACCCTGAGAACCGGAGCTTTCAGGATGCCACAAATTCCCTTCCAAAAGTTCCCTAAGTATACATTGTTCGATGAGCCGATAAGGGATAAGGGAGACTCAATAGCTATCTATACTCGCTGCACGTTCAGTTGGCGAAAATGGGGCTTCTTCGCTCCCCACCTTCCGAACGCACGGGATTGGCTGAGGTGTTGCGTGTTGGATGAAAATGCCTTACTCCAACTTCCGCCCTAAAGCCCCTACAGCCATCACCTCAGCCAATCCCGTGCGTTTGGAAAGGGGGAGTGAGGGAGCCCAATTTTCGCCAACCTAACGTGCGGCGAGTATAGTTGTTCATGGCCTGCCACGATCTGAACCAAAGTGGAAAAATCCCACGGAAGGCAAAATATAATCTTCGGAGGTTATGGCGGCTCAGAGAGACACCGTAACCTCCAGAATGGCGCCAACCGAATAACCGCCAGACGCCAGAATGTCTCTACGAGACATTCTTCAATGTCTCATAGAGACATTGAAGAATATGAAGCTACAGTTTACATAGCGGAACTTGATGAATGACCATCGTCCTTTTCCTTCCCTACACTCCTTTGACTGACCAAGTAGATCACTAATTCTCTTTTCCATTGTCCCGGTCATGGTATTTGGATGCAAGAAATTTAAGGGTTTTTTCTTTTCTTTTTATTTTGCCTTCTCTTATATTTTTTGTAGCATATTGTTATTGATTA
>JACEEZ010017683.1:22500-40000 GCA_016584305.1 Chionoecetes opilio
TGGTGTTCTTGGCTGAAAATTCCCGGAAATTCCCACCACCAACGCATATTATTTGACATGCATTTTTAATGCACGCTCTAATTCAATATACAGAAGCCGAAATAAACAGCTAAATAGTGGCAAGAACCGATTACAAGATGATTTGTAAAGTCTTGTACATTTTTTTAAACAAATTGAAGGATATAAACGCTTAGTAGGATTTCGTGAGTCAGTGATGGTCTTTCCATTTTCTTTGCTGGCTGTCTACCTTTTAAGGGGATACTGGAGCAATCTTATTGTTGCTCATTGATGGGCTCCATCACATTTCTCCCGTTTCTTTCTCCAGTCTCTCCCTATTTATTCCTATTTTTCCAAAGACGCTTCTTCAGATACGGCTTGGCTCCCGCGCCGATTAAAAAGAGAAGCCGAAATTGGCGTTAAAACTCGGCTAGCTTTGTGAAAAAAAAGTCCGTGTGACCAAAACTCGGCAACAAATTGCCTTGGCTGAATATTGCTGGCTGAATATTGCCGGAAAAAGTGCTCGTGTGACCAAAAGCTCGTGCTTTAAACGTCCACCCCTCACGGCAACACGCTGTCATCCGCCTCACCTGTGCCTTCCTGAGGAAGGCAGGTCAACCACCACGCCTGTGATAGCATCATAGGACATCACCAGGGTTCATAATGTTCCCCAAGGGATCCTCGCAGCCCAAAACAACACCAAGACAAGCTAAGTATGGCTCACTCTACCTGTCAGTTTGTGCGGCTGTGTTTACAAGTCTTGCCACAACACATGGCCGCGCTCCCGAAATACCCGGAAGTGTGACGTCATGAGAATACTATCTATTGGGAGTTTGCGGCCTCGTTTGCGTTTGCGGAAGTGCTTCCACAAACGCAATTCCGCAAACATTTACACTTCCGCAAATCCGCAAACGAGTTCGGACTTCCGCAATTTGCGAAAGTTGCGGTTTGCGGAAGTGTTTGCGGAAGTGCCCACCTCTGGTGTGGGGTGTTAGTGTGAGTTGTGTAGTTTTTTGTTTTTTGTGGGGGTGGGTGTGTGTGGGTGGGGTGTGGGGTGGGGGGGTGTGGGGTGGGGGGGGGGGGATGAGAGAGAGAGAGAGAGAGAAGAGAGGAGGAGAGGAGAGAGAGGGGGAGGGGAGAGAGAAGGAGAGAGAGAGAGAGAGAGAGAGAGAGAGGAGAGAAAAGAGAAAGGGGGGGGGGTTTTTATGGAAAGGGGCTCCCGGGTTTAGAGGGTAAGGAAAGTGGTGTGTCCCTTTGGGGGGGAAACAAAAAACTCGGGTTAAATAAAAGGCCAGGCCACCCGCTGCTCATTTACTCTTAAAAAACCCGGGCTGCATTTCCCTAAAAGGAATTTTAATATATCTTTTAGGGTGTAGAAAAAGAGAGTTAAACCCAAAAAAAAGTTTCTCCCTTTAATCAATATTTGGGGGGGATCGCCGGGGGGCCCCGTTTTGCCTCGCCCCCCCCTACGGGGCCCCCACCACCCCGGGGGTCACCACCCCGGGGCGGTTTTTTCCCTGCAGGCTCCCTTTTTCCCCTCCCCAACAGCTCTCGAAAAAGAAAAAAATCAAAATTTTCCCCAGCCCAAAGGGGCCTTGTGGGCGCTCCCCTTTGGGCCCCCCTTTCCCCGCCGGGTTTTTCTCTTTCAAAATAAAACCCGATTTGGGGAAAGGGTCGGTTTTTCCCCCGGGTAGGGATTTCCACAAAAGTCCCCTATTCCCCAAAATTTTGGGGGGGCCTGACCCGGGCTTGCAGGTAATAGCCTCGATTTTAGGTCCCCCCGGGCAATCGGGTGATTTGGACCCCCGAATTAATCCCCGCCGGGTACCCCCCTGATTCTGCGAAAACACTTATTAAAACCAAAAGGGATTGATTTTTGTCCCCTTTTCCAAATCAATATTTAGTGTCCAAACGGCCCCCCCACAAAAATAGAGTTAAAAAAAACCCGGGGCCCCAAACGAATTGAAGATCCCCGGGTTCCCTTTTTTCCCTTCCCCCACCCGGTACCCCCAAGGCCCAAAAACTCCCCCCTGAACGAGTTCCATAAACCGGGGCTATGCCAAATCCCCGCAAAGAAATTTCTTGACGTGACCCCCCCCCCCCCCCCCTCCCTTATGGACTTTCGTAAACCCAAAGGGATGGCCCAAAAAAATTTCCCCAAATCCAAGTCCCCCCCGCCACAAAAAGCATGAACAGAAAATGTAATGCTTTAATTTGTAAGTTTTCCAAAAAAACCCCCTGGGACCTTGGGCCCAAAGAGCCGGGGGGACCCCCAAAATCCCAAAGGCTTTGCCTCCTCGTGCAGCGCCTCGAGAGCCCCCACCAGGACCTCCAGCGACTCAGAAAAGATTACTGCATCATCGCAAAACAAGACCCAGTGATCTTGTGTTGCCGACGGATGCTCCACAATAAACTTTAAATCTACAACCTTGTCCAATACCCAGTTAAATGGAAGCGTTGAAAAGAGATGGGGCAAGGACGCACCCTTTGCCTCACCCTGTATTCACAGGGAAGAAGCTGGATACACCTCCCCCACACTTCACAGCACTCTCAGTCCCAGAATACAGACCAGTTATCAAACCAATAGTCCTTGCGGAATCCCTCGAAGTCGCAGAAGATCCCAGAGTGACTCACGATGCAACCGAGTCAAATCCCTTCTTGAGATCAACATAGGCTGAAAGCATCCCCTGTCGAAACTAACGTCGGCTTTCCCACCGGGACACGAATCGCTAGGATACGGTCCTTGCTGACTTACCAGGCGTGAACCCAGACTGCTGAGGTCTCTGATGCTTTCACCAGATGACTGTTTAATCCGGTGTCAGAAATAGTTTGGGCAAGCACCTTGCCTGGTACGCTGAGCAGTGTAATACCGCGGTAATTGTTGCAGTCCTGACGGTCCCCTTTCCCTTTCCAGATAGGGACGACCAGCCCCCCTTTTTCCCAGTCAGGAGGAATGGTACCTGATTCCCACACGGCAGTCAGACAGCTTTGCAACCCGCGGATCATTGGCCTCACCCCCATCTTTGAGGAGCTCCGCACTGATATTACAAACACCAGCTGCCTTTCCACCCCTCAACTTTGCTACAGCCTCTCTGACTTCGTCAAGGGAGGGTGCGGTTTCGTCAATGGGAGGTTTCGGCATCCACTGCCTGTAACCCAGTGGTGTGAAGCTGCTCAGTTGGAGGGTCCACCGTGAACAACTCCCCAAAAGTACCCCAGCCCAACGAGCCATTGCGCATCCATGTCCGACACGAAGCGCCCATCTTGCTGTTCGAATAGCACTCACCCGAGAAGGAGACTTGGAACGGAGCTTCTTCAGGGCTCGGTAGGCGGGTGGGAGGTCATTGCGTTCAAATGACCCTCGACATCCTCAGCGAGACTCCTGACATACCTCTCCTTGTCTCTCCTCGGGAGGGTTCTAGTCCGGCGTGACAGAGCCCTGTGCTGGTCCGGTTCCCAGCCAGCCTGGCAGCGCGACTCTCCTCGATTTCCTCCAGCTTTCTCCGTCGAGACAAAACCACGCCTTGACCTCGGGCGCTCCCCAATACACTCCTTGGCAGCCTGTAAGAGTTCTTTTTTGAAGGTATCCACATTCTACGGGGTCCCCGAGAGCACCGAGCACATCAAACCGTTTTGAGACTGCCACCGCATACTCATGGAGCACATGTCAAGGTCCTTCAGTTTCTCAAGATAAAAACACAGTATGGTTACCTCTTGAGTTTCTTCGGGGCTTGACATGAAGTTTAAAGGGGTAGCAACAAACAAGTCTGTGATCTGTAACAAAGAATCAGCACTCCGGAAAACCCCTGCAGTTCTGGAGGATCCTCCAACGAGTAACAACGAGGATGTGGTCGATCTCTTAGCTACCCCTCCGGCATTACTATACCATGTCCAGCGTGCAGCTCGGGGACTCTGATACCAAGAACCTGAAATTTCTAAACCTTCTGGATCTGCATAGTTCAGACGCGGGGAACTGTTGGTGTTTCTGGTACCGGAGCCATGGGGACCAACACATAACTCGTAGCCATCTCTAAACATGCCAGTAGTAGCATTGAAGGTCCCCCAAGACAATGAGTGTGTCCCGAGGAGGACACGGTCTAAAACAGAGTGAGTTTGGCGTAGAACATCTCCTTCTCTTCAGTTTTTCGCATCTCGGTAGGAGCGTACACTGCAACAAGAGACATGAAACCCAGAGTGTGTTTCATCCTCACCCGCTTTAAATACGCTCTCAACGGAGTTCTTCAACAACTGACGGCTGCAGTTTCCTGGAGATGCCTATAGCTACTCCCCGTAAAACGGTGCCTTTTTCATGCCGGACCAGTAGTAGGTGTAACCCCACTGCTAGTCTCGCCACTGCCAGGCCTCCTCGTCTCAGAGAGTCCCACTATATCCACCCTCAGCCTACTGAGCCCCGCCCGATAGGAGACGTAGTCGATGATCGTCTGAGGCGCTCAGAACGTTCCACGAGCCCACACGAAGAACCCTCCGCAGGTTGATCCCAGGAGTGATTCGACGGGCAGGCGCCGCTTCTGCACCGCCCCGGCCACCCCCATAAGAAAAAGTTGGGCTAGGGGGCCCTACCACTTGATTTATAGTGCGGGATTCCCGATGGCTTTGCCCTGCACTCATCATAGTTGTCCTATGCTGTCCAGTTTATATCCTGCCTTTAGGACGGACTTTTATTGCTTTGATTTTTCCAATTCCAAAATAGCAACCAACTGTGTCGCATCCTGTCAACGCATGTGCTGCCAGCAGTTGTGGGACAATAGCCTGGTGTTTTATTACGGTGTCTCCAATGTTCACTGAAGTCCTTTCAGGAGAAGTCGGTTCCATGACAAGGCATGCAGAGAGTTGACAGTAGTGGTAGTAATGTACAAGCAATACAAACACTTCTGTGTCATCTGAGATTACTTTAATAGTCTTTCTGGTGAAACAAACTGGACAACCTGGTGTGGAATGATAACGTCTGCTTCCTCTCCTCATGGTCAATTTGCAAATCTGATCTCTCCACTCGTACACCTTGCCAGACTTCAACAGGAGTATCAGCTTTCCCTGTGACAACAAGTCTGTTTGGTAACCGGAGTCCTTGCGTTCTATCTAAAAGTTCCTCAGTGATCATCTCAATGAGCTGCTTTCCCTTTTTGTGTGGGCCCCATTTGGGGAAACAACGTCTCGGGAGGAATTGGCGTTGTCAGCGTAATGACATGTGGCCTTGCAATGTACACTCCAGCAGTCGTGCAGCCTTTTGCTGCTCTTGATGCTTTTTTTTGTGATATTTTTCAAACACTACAAATACGTTGCTCGAAACGGTTCATCTTGGAAAACACATAATCTACAAAGGCATTCACATAATCCCTTGCGACTCCCTTCGTTGGCCAGTGAACTATCCACATTGCTGCCCCAAACCACCTATAATATATTGATCTGAGTGGCTTGTGGATATCCTGGAGGAATGTTCCACTTGGAGAGTCTTCTTGAGCGTAGCTTGGCTTTAGCTATTCTCATTCAGGTTTGGGGGCCCTTTGTGCCATCAAAGAGCGACGTTGGGGAAGAGGTGCCAGCTCATATCCCATGACTGGATTTACATCAATGTCTCGATACTGTATTAAAAATAATCAGCCTTGAGGGAAAATTGGTTTCACAGTCCATCTGTTTCCCCTTTTTATCAGTGGTATGTTTCTCTTTGCTTGATTTCCCCCCAAAGGTTTCGACTTGGTTTACAATCGGCTTGTGGAATCCTTCTGGCCAACTTGATTCAAACGCTTGTCTTTGTTTGATTCCAATGGTCTAGGCATTTTCCACATTTACCGTCTCTGGATTAATCCTTCCGGTTACAATGTTGACAAGTCCCTGAGGATGTTCATCAGGCTTTAGTGGATGAATGCCGCGGCAGCATGTAAATATGTATCAGTAGAAGGAAAAGGCCAAAGTCAGCTCGCCGAATTTCATTTTCACGCCAAAAGTTGTGACCTTTTGACCTCGTATGACCTTATTGTTGACGAAATTCATATATCATTAGTTTGAGGTGATAAAGCTAATCAATACGAACATTTTGGTAGTAAAAACATTGTCAAAGGTCTGTACATGTGTGATCTATGCCCGTTTATTATTACCCCAACCTCAAATTTTCAGTCCCAAACAGTGATTCCCATTCCTATCTTCAGTCGTCCTTTTTGCAAAATGCTCAAGGATGCAAAAGTTGCACCCGACAAATTCCAAAATTAGGGGGGTTTTCAGGCTATCAAAATCCGCAAAGAACAAGTATGCACCACAAATTCAAAGGTTCGGCCTAAATATGGGGTTTGGCCACCGGACTAATCATAATTACAGTAATGCAACAATGACATGCGATATTGAATACTATTACAAGTATCGATGGTAACCATATAAAGTGTGTGTGTTTGTATGTGTGTGTGTGTGTGTGTGTGTGTGTGTGTGTGTGTATGTGTGTGTGTGTGTGTGTGTATGTGTGTGTGTGTGTGTGTGTGTTTGTGAGAAAGAGAGAGCATGGTTAAAAGCGGGCAACGATAACTATGACTATGGCGACAGAGCTCTCCTGAGTGACAGTCTCAGTGTTCAGGCGATAACTGACCCCGTGACCCCGGCCAACACCTCGGTCTAAAGACCCCTTGACGTCACCATCCAGTGGGCGGAGCATGGGCTAGAAGTGGACTAACCTTCTCCAGGAAAAACCCTGTGTCTGCCTATCCGCTCACATCTTTGTTTATTCGTGCTTTTTAGTTTATTTGTCTTTAGTTGTAATGCCTAACTGTCGAAATGTATTTGCATAGTAAAGCGTTTACTCAAGGAAGGAGTGCATAAAAGTAAACTGAAATAGGGTCAAAAATCTTATATCCAATTTACTAAAGATCCTTGAATTCAGCTGTCTTTAGGGTTGATTTATATATGTATGTGTAACATATGAAATTTAGATATACAGAAATTCTCTGTAGGAAATGAACTGAGGAAAGGAAACTCCTGAGATATGATTAAGATTTATAGATAATTCATTTGATGGTCTTTAAGGCAATTATAGACTTATATGAGTTAGAGTATTATATATAAAGAAGTAATAATGTGTCACTGAAGCTTGAATAGTATCAGGAAACGTGGCAGTTCTTTATGTCTCTGCGGTCTCTGCGGCAGAGACGCAGCTGCCATACCGACAAACTTAGCAGAAACTGAGCAGCAGGCGAGTAGAGACAGAGGACGAGACTTATTCAAACCACACAAAGTAAAGTGTTGGAGTTTGCCAGATAGTCTCTATTTTAAGGGTGACCACCGTTATGTAAATTGAATAATTCAGTGGGATCAAAGAAATTATCAGTATCCCAAGATATTCCTGGTTGCATAGCATACGTTAGTATGAACAGCTTAGTATGAACAGCTTAGTTATACACGTATACAAGTCATGAAGCTTTTATCAACATGCATACATTATTTTGATATTTATATATATACTAGCCGCAAAGCCGCCCTCCGGGCGGACTTTTTGGCTAGCTCCTGCGGAGGGCTATTGGTGGTGGGCCTTCGGCCCACCAAACACGGACTCTCCAGATAGCCCCTTCTAACTTTCCTGAAATCATGGATGTAGAAATGTATGTATTCCCCCCACCCATTCACTCACCCATTACCCATCACCCCCCACCCATTCACTTACCCATTACCCATCATCCCCCACCCATTCACTCACCCATTACCCATCACCACACACCCATTCACTCACCCATTACCCATCACCCCCCACCTATTCCCTCACCCATCACCCATCACCCCCCACCCATTCACTCACCCATCACCCCACAACCATTACCCATCACCCCACCCATTCACTCACCCATTACCCATCACCCTACATCAAGGTTTCCTCAATTCTCGCAACCCACTTTTTTTTCACAATTATCGCTAATAGGCTGCTAAAAAAAAAAAAGAAAAAAGTGATCGGATCATCTCATAATTGGGCTTAAAACCGTCCCCTGGTCAACCCGGTTCCAAAAAGTGCCATATGAGGTCATTGCGCCACGGGGGGCGGAACCTATATCACACACACGCACCACACACACACACACACACACAGACAGACAGACAGACAGACAGACACCACTTTCGCTTATATTTACCATTACCCATCACCCCCCACCTATTCCCTCACCCATCACCCATCACCCCCAACCATCACCCCCCACCCATTCACTCACCATCACCCCACACCCATTACCATCACCCCACCCATTCACTCACCCATTACCCATCACCCTACATCAAGGTTTCCTCAATTCTCGCAACCCACTTTTTTTTCACAATTATCGCTAATAGGCTGCTAAAAAAAAAAAAAAAAAAAAAGTGATCGAATCATACATAAGTGGGGCCTTTAAAAACCTTCCCCAGAGTCAACACACGGTTCCAAAAATGTGCCATATGAGGATTGCGCCACGGGGGCGGACCTATACCACACCCACACAACACACACAAGACAGACAGCATACAGACGACACACTTTCGTTCCCGCTTATAGTATTATAAAGATGACCCATCACCCTCCCCACCTATTCCCTCACCCATCAAACCCATCACCCCCAACACCTCACCCCCCACCCCATTCACGTCACCCATCACTCCACACCCAATTACCCATCAACCCCACCCATTCACTCACACCATTACCCCAAATACCCTACATCAATGTTTCCTCCAATTCCCTTTCTCTCGCAACCCCACCTTTTTTTTCACAATTATCGCTAATAGGCTGTTTAAAAAAAAAAAGGAAAAAAGTGAGCGAATCAGCCTCATAGTGGCTTAAAAAAACGTTCCCCTGGTCAACCCGGTTTTCCAAAATGTGCCCTAATGAGGTGATTGCGCCACGGTGTGTGGAACACTATACCACACACACACACACACACACACACAACACACACACACAGCACACACACCACACACAGACCAGACAGACAATAGACCGAACAGACAGCACCTTTTCGCTTATATTATTATATATTATCTATCTATATATATATATTATATAGATATATATATATTATATATATATATATATGTATATATTATATAGCCTTATATATATATATATATATATTATATTATGTATTATATATATATATACTAATATATATAATATATATATAATATATATATATATATATCTATATTTTCTTTATATAATATATTTCATATTATATATATTTTATATATAGATAATAGATAGATAGTAGATAATATTTATTTATATATCTATATAATATCTATATATATATATTATATATATAATATATATATATATATATATATATATATAATATATGTTATATTATAATATATGTTATCTATATATATTGTTATATAATTATATATATATATATATTATATTATATATAATTTTATATATATATTAATCTATAATTATTATATTATATTATATATATAATATATATATATATATATAATATATATATATACTGTATATAAAATATTATATATATATATTATATATATATATATACATATATATATATAATATATATAATATATATATCATATATATATATATATATATATATATCTATATCTATATATTCGTTACATATCTGGAAAGCTCACGATTGTTGTTCTTTAATGATATTGTGTTAAGTCGACACAATACTATCAAGTGTCAGTGAAATGCTTAGTTATGCCGAGTGTTTTATCAACGAAAAGTGTTTGCATATAACGAGAGGAAGGTTTGCTTAGTCTAGATGTACTGCTACGTGATTAACTGGAAATATGTTTTTTTTCCCCCCTCGCAGCTATACGATCATTATATTTTTGGCGTCTTTATATGTATGTGAATATTGCCTTGTTTGATTACTTTTATAATCATTTCGTTGTGTTTTACCCTATGCTTCCGCTGTCTATATACTAAAGGCAATGCATAGAGAAACGATCGAGGGGATGATCTTTGGTAGAATCCATCCCTCTGGAAGTCTGGATCAACTCTCCAGGGAAGGAAGAGCCGATTGCCCATGCAGCCAGCGCGTCTATATGTCATCGTTATGTGAATGATCATTTTTCAAGCTCTGTCATACCGCGCGACACTCCAACCAGACAACATATTGCTTCGAGTCCAAGGCATTCTTTACAAATCTTTTTTATCTTTTTTTTTTTTTTTTGGAGGGGGCGGGTGGGGGGGGGGGATTAAGATCACACGCGAACACTGACAAAAACTGAGTGTTGTTAAGTGAGAACGTACTACATAAATATCAGGATTAGAAAACCGATGATGTGTATTGTGCAGGATTAGTAAGTAGATGATATTTTGAGGCATAGACGACTGTATACCTAGACTGCGCACGGAATATCGGCCCGTCGCACAAGGAGCTGAAGTCGGAGGGCCGCTCGGATTCATATATATTATATATATACGGATCATATAGACTGGTTTATCAGTATATATGATATACTGTAATCTTCATAAATGTTTGTTCTATAATAAATATTATCAAATAAAAAACAGTAAAACACGCTAAAGAGAGGCCATTACGAGACTCTGAAGAAATATGCATGAACTTAATATACACTTCAACTCTTCGCCATTTAAAACTTTGCGTGTCAACTTTTATCATGAAGGGTATCAATAGAAGCGCAATTTTATTAGCTTTCCATTGCTATAGTTCGTTATCTGATACATTAATTAAAACCATGCATAAATTAGCGATAAATGAATAAATAAAAACATCAATCGGGTAATTTTCCCGATTGATGAGGTTATTTATTTACTTATATATTTCGTTTTCTGATAAATGAATTAGCACCATGTATAAATTAGCGTTGACTAAATAAATAACCTCATCAATCGGGAAAATTACCCGATTGATGATTTTATTTATTTATTTAACGCTAATTTATGCATGGTTCTAATTCATTTATCAGATAACGAAATATATCAATGGAAAGCTAATAAAATTGCGCTTCTATTGATACCCTTCATGATAAAAGTTGACGCGCAAAGTTTTAAATGGCGAAGAGTTAAGTGAATATTAAGTTCATGCATATTCTTCATAGTCGCGCAATGGCATTTCTTTAGCGTGTTTTACTGTTTTTTATTTGATAATATTATAGAACAAACATTTACGAAGATTACAGTATATCATATATACTGATAAACCAGTCTATATGATAGTCCATAGACCACTATATCTCTTTGTCGGGCGCCCCGCAGGCCCCTATGCAGCCCCGCAATTCAAAACATTGTCGTGTGAACAGTCCAGGTATACAGTGGTCTATGATTGAGGGTATTCATAGAAAGTGAAAAGTAGTCTTATGATAAGTGGGTCAGCACGAATATTAGGTTGGTAGGAAAAGAAAAGAAATGGTTGTTAGACATAGGAAGCCAGCGAAGCAGACAAACAAAATGAGAGAAACACATGCTCTTATAAAGACCATTTTGACGAGTGTTTCTGAATCGGTACAGGACGTAAGAAAAGGAACTATTTGTTTTGTGAATGAGGTGTAAAGTTGTTGAAAAATATAGAGTAAATGATGGCATGATAAAACAAAAAATTGGTAGACAGCCGAGTTAAATTTGGAAAAAAAAGAATTAATGGCTGTATTGGAAAACACTGCAGAATGAAGTAGGACCTATTTAGAACATTGAAAGGTGATGAAAATAACGATAATAATGCATAAACAGTTGAATAAAAATAAGTCTGAATATTTTAAGGAACTGATGACATACACGAACATCAAAGAGACTCGAGGAAGGGTATATGGACAAGCTGATATCAAAAGGTAAAAAATTCGAGGAACATTTACAAATCTTTACTCTGAGCAACCTTATGAGATAAATCAAGAATAACGGCTGAAACGTTAATTAAGAAAGAGAAGCTGGAATTGATTAAATGAATGACATATGAAAACCAACTTGGAGTGAAAGGAAAATACCTTGAGAGTGGACAAATGTGATTATGTCCTAGACTAAAAAGGAATAAAAGCAAAAATGAAGGTGGTAATTACAAAGGAAATAGTTTGTTGAACACACTTGTGAAGTGCACAGTAAAACTTTAATTAAAGAGTGCAGGAAATTGAATACTAAGAAAAATTAGTGAGAGACAGGATACGTTTAGAACATATCTACATTGTGTACTACGCTGCATGCTCTAAGTGAAAATGATGTATGAAATAATAGCAAAGAAGAGAGAAGTAAAGGGTGCTTTAATAAAAATGGAGAAGGCGTATACAGCCAAAGCAAACACTGTTGAAGGTTTATGGAAAAGAGAAAACGTTACTAAATTAAAGGGACACATTTTATAGATATTACAGTGCATGAGGGAAGCGAGGGTTTCTAATATCTTACGTAAGCTCAATCTTTTAATGGTTGTGAAAGAAATGAAAGCAGGAGTGTGCAATGGTGTGAACATGGATGACATAGACAAGAGGAGCTATATTTAAAATCAACTTTTATTCTATCAGACTGAAAATGATAAACAGTGAATAAATAGTAGAGGAATTTGATATATTTTCTTTGAGTAAAAAAATATACGCAACTAATAGTCCATGAGCCAGGCCAGATATCGGTACCACCTGGGGTGACTAAACACGAATGGTACTAAAATGTTTATAGAGTGACTGTAAATACATTAAGATATGATAGCCTTCCCGCACTGGTAGCTTAGTCTGATTTTTTGATGCAATGGGGGTGCTACCCATAAAAAAAGATTTTCAGCGTGACGCTCGGGGTTTTCCTCATTTTCTTTAAAATCAATCACACATGGGTTGCGAAACTTTGGACACCTATGTAGAATTTGATTCTCTACCAGAGTTTTTCCCTAGTATTTTTCAAATTTCCTCATATTTGGATTTACCCTAAAAAAAATTATTTTGGGTATTTTCCCATAAATCTAGAATATCCCTTAATATGGGAGAAATTGAAAAATATATTCTAACAGCTCTTGTGCTAATTTGATTCTCTACAAGAGTCATTCCGATGTATATTTCAAGTTTCCCCATATTTAGGGGTTTATTTCATATTTGGTGATTTTTTGTTCACCATTCAAAGGACATACACCATCTGGATGGAACACTGAAAAACATCAACAGCTTCCACAGCATGTGTCTCAGGGAACCTTTCAAGAGCTGATGGAGAGTGAATCATCACACATATCCTGAAGCTCTTTCCAAGTTTATCTTGAGACCCAAGAGATGAACACAACCTCTCAGCATTCTGGTGTCATACCTGGACAGGGTTTGAGATCATGCTGGACCTGGTTCGAGCCTCCAGAAAAGGGCAACTGGATGCTCCACCTAGGAGCAATCCGACAGATGATACCGTGGTGTTTTGCCTATGGACAAGGTAAAACTATGCCCGATTCCTGACCTATACTATGCCATGATGTCTCGACTGCCCATTGAACCCCAAGGTCCATGAACACTTCATGCAAGGTGGCTTTTCGGTCCAGATCGGTAGCAAAAATCCCTTTGGACGGATTCCTGTGGACCAGACATCGAAGAGACGATCAACAAAGACACCCAGACACCAGGGGGCACAAAAGGCTTCAGCCTAAAAGGGGGAGCTGTCCCCAGGTACTACCTGACATCGGAGTATCGCAGCAGATACTTGGGCAGCTCAGGGCCATGGTAGTAGGCCAAAAGTATACTGACTTCAGCCACCCAGACCTACAGATGCCCAGGATTAGAAGAATGAGGCCGATGTCCAAATCTTTAGTTCAACGATGGAGGGCCCCAGCTGTTAAACCCCTTCAACGCAGAGCAAGGAGATCTTGTCAGTTTGTCAACTGCGACTACAGCACCACCAAAAGTTGCCAAAGACCTTCTAGGGGCCTACAGAATGGGAGAGATGCATATCAAGCCTTCAAGGAAGAGCCCCTGGAGACCGATACGCCAACTATACGTTTCATGACACGATGACGAAGACGAAACTGAGAACGTTCACTAACATCAGAATGAAGCCACGCTCACAAGGCCATGCCAAGGAGGCTATCTTGAAGGCTGACAGGAACCTATTTGGCCAGATGATCCTTGTTGCTGAGAACAGAAAGCTCAAAATGAGTGATGTCTTGGCTCATCCCCTGGGGCCTTTGCCATGGGCACTTGCCAGCGGTGATGGGTCTCTCGCAAGACCAACAAGGCTGCCCTAGCAAGGGAGTTGGAGAGGAATGTTTCTCCTGCAGAGGTGATCCCCGAGCCCTCTGCTACCTAATTGATGGGGTGAGCCTGGTCCAGAAACTGAAGGGAAACGACAACACTTTTTCACAGCTTGCAGGCACAGCACTGAGTCCCCGTTGTCCATGAGGGTGCTAAGAGCAGGCGCATTGATGTTGTGTTTGACGTCTACAAGGAGACATCCCTCAAAGATGCAGAACGAGCCAACAAGTGCAGGCACAGGGATCCATTTCAAAAACATTCAACCTGGGCACAACATCCAGCAGTGGAGAAAGTTACTCGGTTTGTTCCTCCAACAAGGCAAGTCTCATCAAGTTCCTGGTAGAAATGGAAAAAAAACCACAGCACAGGGAGAAGCTCGGGGCAAGGAGCTGTTGTCACATGTGAGCAGCTCTGCTTCAAGATCACCAAAAAAGCAGTGGAAGAGGCTCCTGAGCTTAAGTCAAGTCAAAGAAGAAACAGACACACGCCTCCTTCTCCATGCACTTCATGCAGCAGAATCTGGGTACAAGTCTGTCATCATCACTGCAGAGATACAGACGTTTATGGTCCTGTTCTGGCATGTGCCACAAGATCCCCTCCCACCTTTTTTCCCGAAATGCGGGACGAAGAACCGGACAAGATTCCCGGATATCACCACACTGAGCCGTACACTGGGAGGCAGCGTGTGTGATTCTTGATTGGTATGCATGCCTTTACAGGCTGTGATACCGGGCGGCATTCGCTGGCCGGGGAAGATGACACCTCAAGCAGGTGAAGATGGACAAGACATACCAGGATGCTTTCCACGAACTTGGGCGCTCATGGGAAGTGTCTCCTGAACTCTTTGGAAGCTACAGGAAATCACCTCCACATGTACCTGCCATCTACCCACACAACTGAGGTGAACAAGCTTCGGTATGAGCTGTTCTGTGCGAGACGTGGAGAGGTGGATCAAGTCAACTCCCTCCTTGTGAGGACTGCCTCTTCATGCATGCACTACGTGCAAACTACCAGGCTGCGATCTGGAGGAGAAGTCTGCAGAGCCAGCCATTTGTTGCGAACCCAACAGACTGCGGCTGGATGACAGATGAGGACGGCAAGCTTGCTGTCAACTGGATGCGAGGCTTCACCAGCACCAGATGCTGTTATGCAGCTACTGTCCTGCAAGTGTTTGCGGGCCCTGCGAACTCCCTAAGTGCAAATTGCCTCAGCAATGGCCTGAATGTACGGACATGTGCAGGTTACAGACATGCCAGAACAAGGCTATTTGAAGAAGAGCCGGTAGCACAACAGTCAGATTCCGAGTCTGACGTAGATGATATTGAGGAGGATTAATTGGCCATAATGTAAGTACAAGCCCATGGCATGCTTTTGTGTATTTACAGGACTTGTATTAAATGTGACAATTACTATATTCATTTTAGTGGGCTTTAGGCATTCCTGTCCCCAATTTGAAAATTTTAAAATTTTTCTGAATTTTCGGTAGGGTGGTCTATTCAAAAAGTGATAACGACCATTAAGTACCAGTGTGCAAGGGCTATCATATCAAAACATAAACTAGAGACATGTAGCAAGCTAAAAACACCTAAGAGAATTAGTCACCCCGGGTGGGAAACCCAATCCCAAAATTCGGGTCTTGGCTCATGGACTATAAGAGATCAGTGATAAAAAGAAAAAAGTAGATTTGGGGGGGTTTGGAAAATTATGAAAAAGGTAAGGCCCGGGAAAAAATTTGTTTTAAAAAAAAATCTTTTGGGGCCCCTTTTCCTCTTGATTAAAAAAGAGGTAGGTTTATTTTTAACAACCTGAAAAAACGATGTGAAAAGGGTGATTTTAAAATACAAAGTTTTACCCTTGGGCTAAAATTAGGGGTAAAGTTTTTTAAAAAATTTTTAGCCTTCGTTAAAGTGCCGTAAATTTGGTTTTAAGCCAATTTTTTTGGGGGGGTTTTTACTTAAAAACCCAAAGAGGGTTTATTAAAAAGAAACTTATTTTGAAACAGGCAGGGTTGAAAAAATTTTTTAAAATTTTAAAAAAATTGGAAAGGCCGTATATTGGAGAGAAAGAATTGGGGGGGGAGAGGAAAATAAAAGAGGGACAGAAGAAAAAGAGAGAGAAAAGAAAGAAGAGAGAACAAAATTAAAGGAGAAAGAGGGGGGGGTTTTTGAGAGGAGAGAGAGAAAGAGAGAGAGAAAAGGGGAGAGAGAGAGAGAAGAGAGAGGAGAGAGAGAGAAGAGAGAGGGGAGAGAGAAAGAGAAGTAGAGAGAGAGAAGAGAGAGGAGGGGAAAAAGGAGAGAGAGAGAGAGGAGAGAGAGAAGAGAGAAGAGAGAGAGAGAGGAGAAGAGAAAGGGAGAGAGAGGGGAGAGAGAGAGAGAGAGAAGAGAGAGGAAGAAGGAGAGAAGAAGGGGGAAGAGAAGAAGAGAGGAGAGGAGAGAGAAAGAGAGAGGAGAGAAGAGAGAGAGAGAGAGAAGAGAGAGAGAGAGAGAGAGAGAGAGAAGAGAGGAGAGAGAGAGAGAGAGAGAGGGGGAGAGAGAAGAGAAGAGGAGAGGAGGAGGAGTAAGAGAAGAGAAGAAAGAGAGAGAGAGGGGAGAGGAGAGAGAGAGGAGGAGAGGAGAGAGTCAAAATGGATCTCCCCCTTCTAGTCCTAATGAAAAACCTTAGTCAACCTTTTAAATACACAACCAAAGACTCTCTTACTTATGTATAGAGAATTTTTGCACAACTTCTTCTTACTGTGATAAGGATTGCTTTATTAGATATTTTTTTAAGAACTTTTGAAAAAAAAACTAATATTTTGGGAATGTCGAAATCTGTTGTTTGAGATGAAAAAATAAAACAAAAAAGCAATTTTTCGAATTAAATGCAAAACTTCGATATTTTCAGCACAATATTGCACACGATATTTGATTTTGTGACTAAAGTTTCATCCCCCGGGGGTGTTGGGGGACGTGGTGGAGCAGCTCTCCACATTATTTATTAAAAACCACTACAACCAAATTGCCCAATACAAATAATTTTACCTTTTTCCTTTCCTTTTTCCCCCCCTCTCCCCTCTCACACACACACCCACACACAGCCCACCCACCACCCGCACGCACGCCCCCAGCACGCACCACGCACGCACGCACGCACGCACCACGCCGCACCCGCACGCACGCACGCACGGGACGCACGCACGCACGCACGCCCCCAGGGACGCCGCACGCACGAAAAGCACGCACGCACGCCCCCACGCACGCACGCACGCACGCACCACCACGCAAGCACGCACCACGCACCAAGCACGCACCACGCACGCACGCAAAGCCGCACGCACGCACGCCCCGGGGGTTTTCCTGGGTTTCCCCACGTT
>JACEEZ010017683.1:45000-47500 GCA_016584305.1 Chionoecetes opilio
TGAAGGCCCGGTCACACTGGCCTTCGCGGGCGCATCGCGCACGTCTCACGGCGAAAAATGTGTGAACGTGAAGCAAGCGCTGTTGGACGCATCTGGGTCGTGATATGGACGTGATCCAGCCGCGCCCACACGGGCTAGAACAATCACACGCGGCATACGGTTTTGGATTTCCCAAAATCGAGAGCGCGGGTGACCTCGGGTGGCACACGTGATAAAGACGTGGTTTAAGACGCGTTTAGACGGGTACAGACGTGCTACGGCCCGGTATGCGTGGTACACCGATTACCGGCGGTGGAAGNAATTATCAGGAAATTTGAAATTTAGCAAGGGAAAGCTAATTAAATTCCGCTTCTATTGATATGTTGCATGTAAAAAGTCTTCACGCAAAATATCAAATTGCGATGAGTTTAAATGAATATAAGTTCATGCATATTTCTTCAGTCTCATAATGAATTTCTTAGTGTATTTTACAGTTTTTATTTGATAATATTATAGAACAAACATTCACGAAGATAACAGTGTATCATTTATACTGATATGCCATAGTCTACTGTATTCATGGAACACTTTTTTACTTGCCGATACGATTGATGATGTTATTTTTTTAGTTAACGCTAATTTAGGCATGGTGGTAATTCATTTATCAGAAAACGAAATATATCAATGGAAAGCTAATGAAAATCCGCTTCCTTCTATCGCTAGCATCTAAAATGTTTTCTCGCAAAATATTAAATGGCGAAGAGTTTAAGTATATATTGAGGTCATGCATATTTCTTCACTCTCTCATAATGGCATTTCTTTAGTGTATTTTACTGTTTTTTATTTGATAATATTATAGAACAAACAGTTACGAAGATAACGGTATATCATATATACTGATAAACCTTAGGAAGGGAAATAGGGGTGATGTTCTAAAATGGCAGGAATCGCAAAACTGGCCTCCACTGGTCATGGGCGGGTTGGCGCGGGGCACGAGTAGCAAGTCCAGTATAGAGTAGTCTTTGGTTCGACATAACATAAAGTTGCCCATAAGATCTCTATGTTATGGAGCAAATTTCCGCCATAGCTATGGGTCTAGCAGTTCCTGCTGACACAACTTCGCGCTAAACGTAGCATTTACATTACCCTAAAATGTCTCTTAAATCATGAAATAACGCTTGAAATCAGTAAAATATGAGCATTAAATTATGTGAGAACCTTACGAACTGAAAATAAAGCAATACTAAAGGATTAATTCATATATACGTGTAAATAAGATCCCGTAGAAAAGTTTTACGCGGGGAACGATGTAAACACTTGTCTCTCTCCTCCCTATAAATAATATGTTATATCTCCACAAGTAATGGTAGAAGGGTGACGGAAGGAAACACAACAGGTAAACCACGTAGTACAGAAGGGGAAAGGGGCAAAAGCCAGGGAGGGAGTGATGACCAGGCAGATACGGCAGTATACATATAGCTAGGTAGATATACTGCCGTATCTGTAGCTACGTATATTGCCGTATCTCTGCCTGGTCATCACTTCCTCCCTGGCTATTGTTTCTTTCTCCTCCTTTACTACATGGTTTAACTTGTGTGTATCCTTCCGTCCCCCTTCCGCCATTACATTTGGAAATATGATGTTATTTGGTAAATTTCTAGCGTTTGCCCATACTCTCCCCCTTGCCCCAAACAAGCTTGGGGACCTGTGGGAATGCGGGGTTTGAGGGTGGGGACTAAATAATGCGTCGAAAACACGTATTTTTAGAGTTGTGTAGGAGTCAAAATTACCTATATCTAGGGTAATTTTCCCTAGATATAGGAAATTTACCTAACCTTCAAGCTCCGAGATTACAAGGCCCCCTCGTAATCTAACCTAACCTAAGCAAATTAAACCTAACCTCCTAGCGAGGGGCTCTGCCCCCCTTGACCCCCGATAATCTATCCTAACAGCGATAATCACCCGATAACCTATCCTAACTTAGCGATAATCACCCGATAATCTAACCTAACCTAATGGGGCCCCTCGACACCCCCGGTAACCAAATTTTGTTTTATCTTACTTCTTAATGGGAGGGGTGGGGGAGGGTGGGGTGGACTCGATACTCCGGTCATTCTGTTTGTGAGGATCGTCAGCAGGTCCACACTTTTCTTAACTGAAGAAATTCAGTCAATTTTCCCTAGATCTAGGGAATTTTTACGCCACTACCTAACTCAATAACTATGTGGTTGCAACGCACATTTTGTACCCCAGCCAAATATCCCGCATATCCCCCAAGGTGCCCAAACTTGTTTTGGGAGAGAGGGGGGAGTATGGGTAAACATTACAACAATACCTGTTATTTATAGGGAGGAGAAAGACAAGTGTTTACGTGCGTCTCACTCTTCTTCCTCTTGTGACCTGCATCGCCTCTGCTTTTCTTCCCTTGCCGCGGACACTTTCCAATGAGGATTTGGCTTTAGTTAGAAGATTAAAACGTGGAGTTAGGTTAGGTTAGTGAATCTAAAGGTGGAGTTAGGTT
>JACEEZ010017683.1:52500-55000 GCA_016584305.1 Chionoecetes opilio
GTAAATTCGCCACCCCAGTAGCTACCACAGTCAATCCGCCAAGGATTTATCTGCTAGTCGCGTGGGTGGGGTAAATTTTTACCGCCATCGGCTGATCGGCCTTTTCAGGCCTGATTTCATATTTCTGCTGCCTAGAACAATAGTTTTGGTGCTGTTAGATGCTTGTCAAGAAATTTCGTGAAGCATATTGAGGAACCAAATCAGGTATAGGTGTACCACGGGTCTAGAGACGCTGGTTCATATCGCATAGGTAGAACCTGTTAAATAACTTTTTTTTAACTGACTTAGTGTATTCTGTTCTTACAAGGAAGGAAAATTTGGAGAGCCCCCTGGTTGCGCCCCCTGCCTCAACATACAAGGCAAACGCCAGGCGTACACTCAAAGACACTGATAAAATTGGGGAAAGTGGACACCAAATTTTTTTAATTGGCTGATATGAAGGGGTAAAGAGCCCTCTGTATTTCCATTGCAACTTGTGCAAATTTCTGACGGAAAAAACTGATATAAAGGCGACAGGAAATACAGGGCAAACAGGGAAAGTGTTTGTGGTGAAGTAAGGAAATTTTGGCAGCTCGATCTGGCAGCACTGCTCACTCCTGTCTGGGCCAGTGCTGTGGGACAGCCGCGCCACCATACAGCTCCTCTCACCGCCCTCTCCCTCCTCTCGCCACCGACACCACCAGTGTACACCCAACCACCGGACGGTCGTGCAAACAGCTTCTCCGTTTGATATATATATATATATAAATTATATATATATCTATAAATATATTTATAATATATATATAAATATGAGCATATATATAGAAAATAGATATATTGATATAGATAAAAGAGTAGATAAGAGCTATATAATAAAAATAAAAATACTAGTATATATATATAGAGAATAGATCAGTCTATATATAGATAAATATATAGAAAATATATATATAAATGTTATATATAGAGAGATGAAATATAGATATGAGAGTATGTACAATATAGTGAAATAGTAGAGAGATAAAATTATATAGTATATGATATATAAAGATATAGATAAAATAGAGATATAGAAAGATAATAATAAATATATATATATTATATAAATTTATAGAAATATAAGATATAGAGATATAGAATAAAATAATATAGATATAAATATTATGATATAGATAAAAGATATATATATATATATAAAATAATATATAGATAGTAAATATAGTTCTATATTATAGAAAAGATATATAATATATAGATATGTATAAATATATATATATATATATAAATCTATATATAGCAGTAATATATATATATATAGAAATATAGTAAATATCTAGGATATATCTATATATATAAAGAGATATATAGATATATATCAGATAGATAGTATATATATATTAATATATAGATATAAATATATAATATAAAATATAATATATATATATATAATATATATATATATATATAAAGATAATATATATATATAAAAGATATATTATAATAGATATAAAGATATATATATAGATAAATATATATATATATATAAATATATATATATATATGAAATATACACCAGATAGATATATAAATTGATATATATATAAATATATATATATGATATGAAATATATATTATCTATTATAAAATAGATATCTATATGATAAATGATAGATAGATAAGAAATATATATATATATATTAAATAGAGATAATATGATAAATTATATATATATGATAAATATATTAATATAGTATATACTAGAGATTAGATAGAGAAATATATGAGAAGAATAAAATATATATAGATTGTATTAAATATATATATATCTATATATATATTATATATAAAAGTAGTATCTATATATATAAATATATATATATATATAAATATTAATATTATATAAAAGTATATATATATATATAAATATATATTATATATAGTGTAACTGATTATATATTATATATAAATCTATATATATTATATAAATATCTTATATATATAAACGATATATATTATATAAATATATCATATAGATAAAGATATAAAGATTATATAAATATAGAGATATATTAAATATAGAACTATATATCATAAATATATATAGATATATAATAAATATATATCTATATAATAAATACTATTTATATATGATAAATATATATATGTATATATAAATATTATAATATATATATATAAAATATATACTGAGCTATATATAAAGATATATATATATATAATATAGAGATATATAAATATATATATATATATATATAAAAATATATATATAGTAAATCTTATAGATATATAAATATATATATATAGATAGATAAAGTATATATATATATATATATAAATATATATAGTAGAATATATAAATATAATATATATATAAATATAATAATAATATAAATATATATATATATATAACGAATCTATAGAGATATAAAATCTAGATATATGATAGAACTATTATATATATATAAATATATATAATAGATAAATATATATATATATATAT
>JACEEZ010017684.1:0-28394 GCA_016584305.1 Chionoecetes opilio
AAATGTTTGGGCCCTAATACCAATAACAACCTGTAGAGTACACAAAATAACGTGTACCAACTCTCCATCCAACACCCTGACAATACAACAAACAATGGGCGGGAAAACCAGCGGCCTCGTGTGGTGGCACCTAGCAGCCGACCCGGCAACTAACGCGCCGGGTTTTTGGTGTTCTGCCTGGTTTTGGAAATCCGGAACCGTAGCCGAGTTTGGGTGTTGCCGAGTCTTGGGTTTGCCGAGTTGGGAACTTCAACTGTTTTTTATAAAAATCCTCAAATTGTAGATCACCACTTGCAGTTTTCTAACCCACACCAGCCGTCGAAATAAAAATGGGCAAGGGGGGGTCCTGGGGGGGGCGCAATCCCCTTCCCCAGCCAGTTAGATTACGTACCCAATGAGCAGGTTAGGTTGTGAACTAGCGGGGTCTGGAGACTTTTCAGGGACTTAGAAGGGAAACATACTAAAATATTTATTTTCAAATCACCTAAATTTACAAAAATTTAGGGAAATGGCATTATGGCAACCCTACAATACATAAGGGCATATAATTTTATTTATTTATTGATCTCTTGCTTAGGGCCATTATCTGATATCATTATTCTAATTGCTGTTTGGGAACAAAATAATTCTAGTTCATTCATTTCAGTTTTTGGGTCATTTCTTTGTTGGTCATTCAGTTTTGGGTTTCAGTTCAGTTGTTGGTCAGTTCAGTTGTTGGTCAGTTCAGTTGTTGGTCAGTTCAGTTGTTGGTCAGTTCAGTTGTTGGTCAGTTCAGTTGTTGGTCATTTCAGTTGTTGGTCAGTTCAGTTGTTGGTGGGGAGTCGGGCATTTTCCAAGGGCACTCCCTGACGTGTTTCTCTTGCTGTCTGGGTCTTTATTAGTTGTCTTCTCTTATTCTACCTTATTATTTTTCTTTCTTTTTCTTTCTTCTTATTTTCTCTGGTCATCCAAAAACTGTTGATTGTTCTTTTTGCTTCTTCCACATTCCCCTCTCCGAACAAATACTCCCCCACTATAGCCTCTTCCTCCCTAGGTAAGGTGGTTGTAGCCTCACCTTTTCTTTCTTTCATTACTAACGTGCATTTACTTTCAAGTGCGGGCTATTTTCAGAATGGGAAATCTAAAATAAAAAAGAGAAAGCGGAGATGGGAAGTGGGAAGGAGAAGAAGAATGGGGGAGAAAATAGACTCAGGTTGAAGTTCCCAAACTCGGAAACCTCGGGCCCAGTCCGAGCCGGTAATGGTTTTCCGACTTTTAGAACGTAGATATATTAAGGGAAAAAAAGCATGAAATCACATAAAAAAAATCCCGGGAAAAAAATGATTTGGATTCTAAAAAAATACGGTAAAAATAGTCTGACCAAAATAATAATCTTCCCCCAGTAGGTGTTCCGGGACTTTTGGGGACCCTAATCCCAAATAACAGACCTGAAAATACCAAAAAAACATGTACCAACCTACATCAAAAAACCCACTAACAATAAAAACAAAAAAATCGGGGGGAGAAACCAACGGCCTATGTGGTGGCACCTAGGGCCGCCCCGGGCAACTACGCCCCGGGGTTTTTGGGTGTTCGCCGTTTTTTTTGGAAAAAATCCGAACCAAGCCGATTTTTGGGGTGTTGCCGAGTTTTGGGATGCCGATTTGGGAACTTCACCTGAAATATGAGAAAAAGCTCCGGGCTTAACCCGGTGCTGTGTGTGTTTTTTTTTTAGTTGTCGTGGGGCTGACTGGGCCCGCTTTTTCCCAACTAAGGCAATTATTAAACCGTGCAAAAAATAAAACTGTTTAAAATCATGTCAAAAAGATAAAGGCAGTACGTATTTTCCCATTTTGGAAAAATTTATATCCTTCAAATAAAACTTATATTCACTTTTTTTATCGGTCAGCGGTTCGGGCCGCCTAGTTTGGCTGACGTGCGGCCTTTGGTATATCAAAAAACCTTGTAGTTGGGACTTGCAAAAATTCTAGATAGGATCAAAAATTCTATCTCTCTCTCTCTCCTCCCTCTCTCTCTCTCCCTCTTCTTCCCTCCTCTCCCTCTCCTCTCTCCTTCCCTCTCTCTCCTCCCTCTCCGTCTCTCTCTCTCTCTCTCTCTCCCTCTCTCTCTCCCCCTCTCTCTCCCCTTTTCTCTCTCTCTCTCTTCTCCTCCTTTTCCCTCTCTCCGCTTTTCTCCTCTCTCTCTCTCTTCTTCTCCTCTCTCTCTTCTTCTCTCCCCCTTCCCTCCTTTCTCTCTCTCTCCCCTCTCTCTCTCTCCTTCCCCCTCTCTCTCTCCTCTCTTCCTCTCTCCTCTCTCCCCCTCTCTCCCCTCTCTCTCTCTCTCTCGTCCCCAAGTTCGTCCGACGTGGTGGCACTTTGTATATCAATAAACTTGTTTGGTACTTGAAAAAGTGTCTAGATGGATAAAATTTTATCTTATCTCACTTTTTTTACGTTGCTTTCTTAGAGGGGGCTGAGGTGCTAAACAACTGACAAGAATTGAGCTCCCCGACCCGACTACCCATGCTCTGAAGGGCTCCGGGCCCCCCTTTCCCGTCTGTGTGGAGGGCACTCCGCGGCAATCCAGCTGCTGAACCACTTCTCAAAGTTCCCCCGATGTGCAGACCTTCCAGGGCCCCTCCAAGTGGGGGGACTCAAGGCCAAACTTCTGGTGATGTAGCCAAAAATTTTTTTTATTTGTTTCATTTTATATGATTGGTACTCTATTGTACAAGAGCCTCGCGCTCCCTCCCCTCTCTCTCTTCCCCTCCCTCCTCTCGCCTGCCCTCGCTCCCCGTCCTCTCGCTCTCCCCTTGCCTCTCTCCCTTGGGGCCCCCTCGGGCCCCGCTCTCGCTTGCACCTCTCGCTCTCCGCCCCCTCTCGCTTCCTCTCGCTTGCCCCCCTCGCTCTCGCTCTTTGGGGTTGCACTCTCCCTCTCGTCTCGCTTCACTCTCTCGCTCTCGCTTTTACTCTCTCCTCTCCTCCTCTCGTCTCGCTCCTCTCGCTCTTCCCCGCCCCCTTTCCCCTCGCTCTCCTCCTCTCGCTCTCGCCCTCTCGCTCCCCCGCTCCTTCGTCTCGCTCCTCTCGCTCTCGTCCTCTCGCTCTCGCTTTTTTTGTTGCTCCTCTCCCCTCTCTCCCCCCCGCTCCCTGCTCTCGCTCCTCTCGCTCCGTCCTCTCGCTCTCGCTCCTCCGCTCTCGCTCCTCTGCTCTCCTCCTTTCGCTCTCCTCCTCTCGCTCTCGCTCCTCTCGCTCTCGCTCCTCCCCTCTCGCTCCTCTCGCTCTCGCTCCTCTCGCTCTCCTCTCTCTCTCTCCTCTCTTCTCACTCTCTCTCTCTCCTCTCTCCTCTCTCTCTCGTCTCCTCTCTCTCCCCATCTCTCTCTCTCTCTCCCCTCTCTATCTCTCTCTCTCTCCTCTCTCTCTCTCTCTCTCTCTCTCTCTATCCTCTCTCTTCTCTTTCCTCTTCTCTCTCTCCTCTCTCTCTCTCTTTCTCTCTCCCCTCTCTCTCTCCTCTCTCTCTCTCTCTCTCTCATTAACACACACACATTAACACACACACACACACACACATCCCACATACACATACACACACACACACACACACACACACACACACACCCCCACACACCACACACACACACACACACACACACATTAACATACACACACACACATACATTAACACACACACAAATTCTTCAGCCGGGTTAACCTGATGTTTGAGTAGCTATTTACCCGTGTATGGGGCTAGTAGTAGGTACCCTTTTAGACCATCTGTGAATGTAACAGGTTGGATCACAGAACATGGATCTCAGGGAGGCAATAACATAAGTGTCACTATAGAGTTAACCCCTTGAGGCCCAGAACGTAATTTCCATTGTAATCTGGGTACCATTAGACGATTTTGAGTGACTAAGCAATATTTTATAGATATGACCTGTTTAGTATCCTCGTCCACTAACTAATTTGGTATATTCAGTCACTTTTCGTAATTTTATGGCTAACAACAGACAATGTTATATAGCAAAGGTAAGGTCTGGGCGTGAAGGGGTTAAACAAACATTGCCAACCCTTTGTTTTTCATAAGGAAATGCCGTATTTTTGAGAGTTAATGTTTTTTAAGAGTTTTAGAGTTAATGGTGAGGAGGTGTTGCATTCCAGGCTCTGATGTACGAGGACCCGAAGCGTTGGGCTCACACCTTCCAGGCCTACGTGCAGATGACCATGGTGGAGCAGCACCTGCAACCCTGCCAGGCCCCCGTCAAGCTGCTGGAGCGGTCCCTGTACAGTGGAAGGTCAGTGTTATGGGAGGTCATTTGTTATTACAGGAATTACCACGTGTAGGTCTCTCGGCCTCTTGTAACTTTCTTATGTTTCTTCATTTTACCCTCATAAAGGTTACCCATACCTACAACCTATGCACTGGAAAGGTCGCTGTATAGTGGCAGGTCAGTGGTAAGGCAGGTCATTCATTTTACACCCATAAAGGTTACCCATACCTACAACCTACAACAATTACTTTACTTCTTAATACTTTACTTTACTTTACTTTATACAGCCAAATTCCCAACATCCGACCTCCAAACATCCGACTTGTCCAAACAACCGACTTTTTTCACCACCACATTGTGTCTTGTTTTGGCCATTTATTTTACTTAGTATTTTTTTATAGTTTATTTTTAGAAAACATTGATTTGTGGCTTTATTTATGCATGAATTTTACTTTCGCGTCTACCACTGGATTGCCCTTCAAGAGCTGCATCTTTTATGTTCTATACCATTTTGTCCTTACGTTTATGGTTACTGTGATATCCCAACATCCGACTATTCCAATTATCCGACCTACCTTCGGTCCCCCCAAGGTCGGATAATTAATACTTAGCTGTATGCTTAATTACCTACTTTACTACTTAACTTACTACTACAACAACACTTTACAACCATGGAAAGTGGCAGCAGTCCAGAAGCACTCGCCAGAAAATGGAAGGAGAGGTTGAAATGCCAAAACTAAAGAATCAATGTTTTACACAAGCAATCAAACTTATAAGAACATAAGGAAGCTACAAGAGGCCGTGAGACCTACACGTGGTAGTTCCTGTCACCTAACACTACCTACATCCACCTTTCATCCCCATCCATGAACCTATCCACTCCTCTTTAAGATCCCCAATGACTCAGCACTAAATCCTGTCTACTGAGACCATTCCAATCATTCCCACCCTATTTGTGAACCAGGTTTTCCCTATTTCCTTTCTAAATCTAAAGCTTTTCCAGCTTGAAATCCGTTACTTCTTGTTCTAACCCTGGTTAAAAGCCGTAAGAACTTTTCCTAAACCCCTCCTTTATTAAAACCCCTTTTAAACCACTTAAAAACTTCTATCGATTCCCCCTTACTCTGCGTCTCTCGAGTGAGTGTAATTTTAATAACTTCATCTCCTCTCATAACTAAGTTACGCATCCTTGTATCATTTTGGTCCTCCTTCTCTGCACTTTTTCTAACAACACTATATCCATCATGTAATTGGAGACCAAAACTGAACTGCATTCTAGGTGAGGCCTGACTAAGCCAGATAAAGCTTTAGAAAAACTTCTGCACTTCTACTTTTAACACTTCTGGTATGAATCCTAATACTCTATTAGCTCTTTTTTCTGGCCTCAATACATTGTTTCCTAGGTGGGAGGTCTTGGCTCACTCTCACCCCAAGATCTTTTTCACCTTCTGATTTTTTCAGCGATACATTGCTTATGGTGTTCTATTACCGGGGTTTTTCTCTACCAACATTCATAACGCTACATTTATCAATATTAAATTCCATCTGCCATCTGACTGCCCCCCTCGTTAAGTTTATCTAAGTCTCCCGCAATATGTTTACCTTCAACTGTGATCCAATAATCCTACCTAACTTAGTATCAAACAGCAACTTGCTGATATCACTGCTAATCCCCCCTATCCAAGTCGTTGATGTAAATCAAAAATAGTAATGGGCCCAAAACAGACCCTTGTAGAACTCCACTTGTCACCTTATTAACCCCTTGAGACCCAGAACGTAATTTCCATTGTAATTTGGGTACCATTAGATGATTTTTAGTGAATATAAGCAAAATTTATAGATATGACCTGTTTAGTATCCTTGTTCACTAGTTAATTTGGTATATTCAGTCACTTTTCGTAATTTTATGGCTCGACAACAGACAATTTTATGTAGCCAAGGAAAGATCTGGGCGTGAAGGTGTTAATGGCTCTTTGTGAAATATTTTGTATTCTTTTTTTTTCATTTTCTTTTCCCACTTTTTCTATAGTCCTTTGTGGTGTGGCATAGGCTATTTTAAGTCTAGCAGAACACTGTTCATACTCACGCTTACCATCCACTCACAAGACAGCATGATCAGTGTCGTTTGTAGCCTTTTTGGGGCCCTATGCGAAATGCTGTTTGGGGATATAATTTTTCTATTTTGTAAAACTATGGTGGGGGGATTCCAAGCCCTCTAAGGTGGTCCGGGGGCATGCCTTTAATATTTAAATGCATCAATCTTGTGTACTTTAAGAGGAAAAGAGACTAGATTCTAAAAAAACGAGCAAAAAATGGCAGCTTAGGGGCCCCTTGGTGGCTTCGGGGGCCCTGTGCAACCACGTAGCTCCCATATAGTAAGAAACAGCCCTGTGTATGATGGATGACCTTACACACCTGTTCTGTTCTGCTGGGAAATGGTGAAATCATAGCCCTTCAATAAACCATTACTACGCACAAACTGCATCAATATATCCTAGTACTTCCCTGCATACTCTCTACCGATGAATTGTAACAACAACAAATGACATCAATTGACCAAAAACACGAACAGTAAATTGACGGTTCATTCCATTGTTGCAGGCACTGTTTTGTTGGGAAATGGTGACGTCCTAGCCTTTAATAGTACACAAGCTGCGTTGATATGTTCTCTAGTCTATTATTTTTAACAAGGCAAAAAATCCATTCTATCTTACGGTCTCATGCTTAAAATGATGCCTCTGTTTACCTGATAATAGGATTAACTACGATAAAATACAACTGAAATCTAGAAGAAGTGTAGTATTCCCTTCTCCTGGCATCAAATATCAGGCAGTAAGCAGCAAGGGGTCAAGATTTTTGCCATGTTAAAAAAATAGACTTTGTTTATCTGATAATATGGTTAACTATGATGAAATACAACTGAAATCTAGAAGAAGTGTAGTATTCCCTTCTCCTGGCATCAAATATCAGGCAGTCAGCAGCAAGGGGTCAGGATTTTTGCCATGTTAAAAAAATAGACTGTTTATCTGATAATATGGTTAACTATGATGAAATACAACTGAAATCTAGAAGAAGTGTAGTATTCCCTTCTCCTGGCATCAATATCAGTCAGAAAGCACCCAAAGGGGTCAGGGTTTTTTGCATGTTAAAAAATAGACTTTGTTTATCTGATAATATGGTTAACTATGATGAAATACAACTGAAATTTAGAAGAAGTGCAGTTTTCCCCTTTTCTCCTGGCATCAATATCATCAGTAAGCAGAAAGGGGTCAGGATTTTTTGCCATGTTAAAACAATAGACTTTGTTTATCTGATAATAGGGTTACTATGATAAAACAACTGAAATTAAGAAGAATTGTAGTATTCCCCTTTTTCCTGTCATCAAATATCAGGCAGTAGCAGCAAGGGGTCGGGGTTTTTTTTGCCATGTTAAAAAAATACTTTGTTTATCTGATAATATGGTTAACTATGATGAAATACAACTGAACTCTAGAAGAAGTGTAGTATTCCCTTCTCTGGCATCAAAATATCAGTCAGCAGAAAAGGGGTCGGGGTTTTTTTTTGCCATGTTAAAAAAATAGACTGTTTATCTGATAATAGGGTTAACTATGATAAAATACAACTGAAATTTAGAAGAAGTGTAGTATTCCCTTCTGGCATCAAATATCAGGCAGTCAGCAGCAAGGGGTCAGGATTTTTTGCCATGTTAAAACAATAGACTTAGGTACTTCTGTATATACTCACTATTGATGAAAACAATAGATTGATGTTTTTTTTTCCATTTGCAGGCACTGTTTTTGTAGAAATCTGTAAAAGTCTGGCAAGAATGACCAATGCCAGAGTACACTGTCTACTGCGAGGGGGTTTAAAGTCATCCCCCCAAAAACCTGGATGTGGGTGTGGACCTGATTGGTGAGTGCTAATGGTCTGGGCTAATGGTCTGCCACTAAATACATGACCTCCTTAACACTGACCTGACACTGTACAGGGACCGCTCCAGCAGCTTGACGGGGGCCTGGTGAGGGGAGAAAAATATAGGAAATCGGGGGGAAACTGGTTCACAAATAGGGTGGTGAATGATTGGGATGGACTCAGTCGTCAGGTGGTCAGTGCGGAGTCTGTTGGGGTCTTTAAAAGGAGCCTGGATAAATTCATGGATGGGGAAGAGAGGTGGGTGTCGGTAGAGTTAAGTAACAGGAACTACCTCGTGTAGGTCTCAGCCTCTTTTAGCTTCCTTGTTTTCTTATGTTCTTATATGATGAAATAGATGTACAGGAGAACCTCATTTAACCGGCATTCAAAACAACGGCAGCCTCAAAACAACGGCACTAATTGACCCAGGTTTTTTTTTTTATTGTGCCCTTGGCCAGTTTCTTGTGATGGAAAAAAAAAAAAAAAAAAAAAAAAAAAAAAGGATTTTGGCGATTCCATAAGAGTAACTCTCAAAACAACGGCAAAATGAGTTATCCGGCATGCGCCCCCCCCCCCCCCGAGGGTGCCGGATAAACGATGTTTTCCTGTATATAGTAAACCCTCGAATTCGAAGCAATTGAGGGGAGACCTGGGTCGAATACAAATCAATGAAATAATGAAAAATATAAGGCGAATTTTGGTGAGAGAAGCCGTAAGAAGCCGGCTTCTTACGGCTTCTTGCGGCTTCTCTCTCGTTTTCGTGCCTCGCCAGAACGGCTGACAGTGGTGTTCGAGGCTCGCCCGCTCGGCGCTCACAGCTGATAGTTGTAAACAAAACAACCACACTGACGCAAGTGTACCGTCGAATGAAAGCCATTAATAAGTTACGATAACTGGACTGACGATATTGTGAATGGATCACAACACATATCCTTCACATTAATGTTTTTTTGCTCCATAAACCAAGGACTATTAATAGGGCAAGGTAAAGAGGCGGGCACCTACGGACATCATATGGGGCTGGCTGGGTCGATTTTCCACATTAGTGACTTATTTTTTTATTAACTGCTGCACCTGATGACAAGGGTCGGGTATAATGAGGGATTCATTAACTGGCCATCATCTGCCCGCCAGTGCCCGGGATTTTCCGCTTTGGTGGTTGGGCTGATTTATATTTTGTTTTGGAAGATATAGGGGGGCTGTTTTTCATTCTTGGCTAGTTTTTTGGCATTAAATAATCTCTCTCTCTCTCCCCTCTCTCAGCTTAATAAATTACTGTAGGGGTATATGGGACTCAACAAATACTTTTCTCAACTTTACTTTTTAGAGTTTTAAAACTGCAAAATTGCAGCTAAACTAGCTATTGGAGGAGCTTAGAAAGAGATCACGTTACTCCTATCATAAAAAAAGTTAAAGTGGTTAAAAATTAAAGACCGATATATTTATGAAAAATTTTTTTCGCTGTTTATAAGGCTGTCAATGGTTGTATCCGAGTGGTATCTAGTTTTCCATTTGTCAGGGAAAATACAGCCAGTACAACAAGGCAGCTAAAGACCTTTATGTGCCAAGAGCCAGAACAGCCCTGGTGCCAGCCCCCATCACTGTACAAAGGCCTTAACTATGAAAAATTTGCCTTATTGCATCATTAATTATGGAAGTCTACATTTTTTAAGTCTTGACTTATAAATTACTTTTAATTGAACCCCAAAAGTGAACTATAATTTGTTTCCCCATATCAAAAAGCAGTTGCATATGTTAGTAGTATTTTAAAGATATTTGAAGTGACTTAGTTCTTATTTTAATGTTATAATTAATTTCCTTTTATGTTTCCGTTTGACTTTTTTTTTTATGTATTTTTTTTTATTTGCGTGACTTTCAGAAGAAGTTTCATTTTTAGTATATATTGCATGAACATCTGTGATGTAAGTTTGATAGTAAAACCATGTTTCATGGAAATAAGATTTTTTTATTTATTTATTTACTCCCCCTCTCACTCCTTTCTCTCAGAGTCTTCTCCTTCATCTTCGTCGGATAACACTTCATGCAACCGGCACATACATCCTGAAACATAGACTGTGTTACTATTGCAGATTAAACCCTTGCCATGAAAGGAAATAGAGACACACAGCATTATGAGTGTTTTTTTCATACATGACAATAGTCATGTTCATAGTTTCATCCTAAATTTTACCGATATTTGCCACCTTTATAGTTTAAACGGTAAATATACAAGGAAATGCAAATAATATAAAAGTATGTTATTGATGTGATGTCCTTTATAGAAGTTGTATAAGGACAAGTAAAAATTAATAACAGAAGCAATAACCCCAACTATAAACTAAAATAAAAAATTTATTAAAACCTCAGAATTTAATGCACAAAGGACCAGTGTAATACTGATTGGTCAATAATTGCAACCAAAGTAGCCAGTAAATACGATTAACATTCATTTTAAACCCAAATACAATTTCTCATAACTAGTTTCAAAATTTTTGTATTTCCTATATGCAGAAAACACTCTTGACCCATAACCTAATCCTACTTAATGTCACCAAAACCCAACGTATTAGGTATATACACTGATGCTCCTGTAGTACTTTTCTCAAAGTTTAGTGTATAAAACGGAACCCTCGCTTTTACGGACCTTAATTTAGATAACAATATCGGCTTCAATACTTTTTCTGCCAGTCCGGTATAAAGCGTGCTTTTACCGAATAAGTTTTAGAATATGCGTTGTAAAGGTTCTTGGGTTGTTTTAATTGCCCTGTATTCGTGTAGTATTTGTGATGGCTGCATGTATGTAAGTATAACGAACTTTCGTCAGATGTAACGGACAAGTTCACGATCACCCGGAATTAGTCGGAAATAGGGAACTTTCACCTCAATAACGACCACAAATTTTTTTATATGCGAAAAGTTTTGGATCACTCGGATAATTATAATCCCGCCTCCTTTCCCCAAATTTTTTCGTCAAAGCGAGGTTTTTCTGTACATCATTTACACCCCTTAATTATAGTATGTCAACATAAGAATCAGTAAAACCAAAAAATACCCATTAATCCTTTTTTTTCATAAAAATACTAATGTAAACCAAAAAATACAGAAATACAACATATATATATATATATATATATATATATATATATATATATATATATATATATAATATATATATACGAGGGGTGATCAAAAAGTTCGGTAAATGATTTAATATTTATTAAACTGCTGACATTAAATTTAAATTTTGCAACTATCACCTTCAAAGTACTCTCCTTCACACATACCCCACTTGTTCCACCTTTCCTGCCCCTGTCGGGAAAAATTCTGGAAGTCCTCTTTCTTCAACACTTTAAGCGGTCCATTGTGTTTGACTTGATGTCTTCATTGGTCTCAAATCGCTTCCCTTTCAACGTCATTTTAAGTTTAGGGAACAGCCAGAAGTCACACGGTGCCAAATCAGGAGAATATGGTGGATGTGGAACTGCCGCAAGGTTCTTCCCAGCCATGAACTGCTGGACGAGTAGCGAGGTGTGTGAGGGGGCGTTGTCGTGATGAAGCAGCCACCCGTTTCTCCATTTTTTCTGGCCTTTTCCGTCTAACGGCCTCTCGCAGGGCGTTTGAGAACTTCCACGTAGAAAACAGCATTTACCGTGGTGCCTCTGGAAGAAAATTTAATGTGGACCATTCCTTCAAAATCAAAGAATGCAAGAAACATGACCTTCACGAGTGATCTCGATTGCCGGCGCCTTCTTCGGTCTTGGTGACGAAACTGTTTTCCACGTGAGCTCTGCGTTTTTTGTTTCTGGTCATACCCTAGACCCACGACTCATCCCATTAACAATTGAAGGTAAGAATGTTTGCATCCGTTACACATCTGCCCAAACAAACTCGGCAGACAGGGAAACCCGAGTTTCCTTTTTTGCTAAAGAGTCAGGAGTCGCGGGACAAACTTCGCACTGACGCGCCTCATCTTAAAATCTCTGTCAGGATGGTTTGGTACAGATCCAAACAAAAGGGTTTTTGTTTCTTCTGCGATTTCTCGAATGGTTAAACGTCTGTTCCCCAAATGATAGTCTTGATAGCAGCAATGTTTCATCGTTACGGAAGTTGATGGACGCCCCTTCTTTCATCATCGTTCAGAGACTCCTGTCCATCTCTAAATTTCCCAAAAACCACTTACAGACAGTCTTGTGTGTAACAGCTGTGTCTCCGTACACTTCCTGTAGCATTTTTGTGAGTTTCTGTAGCCGACTTTTTTCAGTTTGAAACAAAATTTTATGTTTGCCCGTTGCTCAAAGTTCGACATTTTAGTCAATTCGCCGGCTGCCACAAAAATCCCTTCACTCAATGACTGACTGCGCAGCAATGGCTCACACTAGATCTGTGAAAGAAAAAAGAGGAGCCTGAATTAGAGTACTTTTGAAGGTGATTATTGCAAAACTTAATAATGTCAGCAGTTTAATAAATATTAAATCATTTACCGAACTTTTTGATCACAACCTCGTATATATATATATATTATATATATATATATATATATATATTATATTATATATATGGTTAAATCTTAAGAACAAGGGCTCCACCCCCTATCTTTTTCTTCTTATAGCTAACAAGCTTGGGACATGGTGGTTATCGGGGTTTTTGGGTGGGGGAGCACACACATAAGGGAAAAAGGGCCCCCTACAAAAAATCCATAAAATAGGGAAATTTCCCTAGTTCATAGACTTTATCGGGCCATATTTCCCTTATATGTGTGCTCCCCCACCCAAAAACTCCGGTTTCCACCATGTCCCCCAAGCTTGTTGGCTATAAGAAGAAGAAGCCTGAGCCTTTATTCTAAAGATGACAAACTCTACAGACCAACCTGCACCCCCCCTCGAGCCCATCGGGTTTGTGCACTAACCTAACCTAACCTAACCTGACCAGACCTGACCTAACCTAACCCTACTGGACTTAGTTTTTCTCAAGAACCTGAAATTTAATATGGGCCATGTAGCAAAGTAAGGATCGGCACTCATTAAAATCAAACAGATTGTTAAGGACAGTAAGTATAACACATGAGCCAACATTTGGGTCAGCTTACCGTGGGGCCCTTGTTCTTCAGATTTTCCCTCAACGCAATGCTAGTCATTTCCACAATACCTATCAGCACCTCTACCTACACATTAATTTTGTTTCATGTCCGTCAACAGTAATTAATGCATACTTAAGATATCTTGCAAAGTTTTGTGGTGGAATTCGGATGAATGGTGAAGGTTTATGGTACTCTCGTCCCCCTCGGCGAGAGTTCCAACATTTTCACGTTCTCACAATGTGAGAGATCTCTAAAACCAAATTGGAGCATAATGAATCACGAAAGCGTTTCCGGTCTGCTTTTGATAGCATAATTAGTAAAATTAGAAAAACACGTCTTGTGTTAATGTTAAAAGACTCGAGAAAGTTATTTCACCAGAACGACGTTCTCCTATCCCATTCATTCCATTTTAGCTCTATTAGTGTGGTCCGATAGTTAGCCCGTGCTACTAATGTACAAATGAGGCTAATTTGTGCCCTATTATCAGCGAAATTCAGCAAAAAATACTACGTCGCTGCTAGGGACTATCGTCAGCCTGATAAGACATGATCATTCTTTCACCTGTTTTAAAGTTGGTTTCCCGTGGTGTCATTAACCTTGTATATTCTTTTTTCGTGGTCTTAAGGTATGTCCATGCTTCTGAATGTACACTATGTGTTTACTTGTGTTCTGTTATCTGTAATTACAGTATTTCTACGACGATACTCACTGTCTGAGAATCTCTGCCCGTCCCGCCATATTTGTTGTTATCTCTGACGTCACGGGAACAAGCGGGGAAGGAAGCCCCTGGTAAGCGAGCCCTGGCTCTCGCTTCTTCCAGCTTCTTCCGGCTTGACCAGCTGGGCCAATCCGTAAGAAGCCGGCTTCTTAAAAATGCCCCGCCATAACAGAAAACGCAAGCTTGCAAGAAGCCGCTTCTTACGGCTTCTTCAACCAAAATTCGCCTATAGTAGATGTATGCACAGCCAAATTCCCAACATCCGACCTCCAAACATCCGACTTGTCCAAAAAACCGACTTTTTTCACCACCACATTGTGTCTTGTTTTGGGGCCCTTTATTTTACTTATAGTTTTTTTTAGTCTTTAGAAAACATTGATTTGTGGCTTTATTTATGCATGAATTTTACTTTCGCGCTACCACTGGCCGGCCCTTTAAAGAGCGCATCTTTTATTTCTAAAACCCACCTTTGTCCTTACTTTTTAGGTTACTGTGATATCCCACATCCGCTTTTCCCCAATTATCCCGCCTACCTTGGGGTCCCCCCAGGTGGGAAAATTTAATACTTGGGGCTGTTTTAAGACATGTATTTGATCTTTGGAGAGAGAAATTTTTTTTATATATCAAGAACCTCGTTTTCCGGCCCCCCGGGGGGGGAGCGCATGCCGGATAACCCCATTTTGCCGTTGTTTTGAGATTTACTCTTAGGAATCGCCCAAAACCCTTTTTTTTTTTTTTTTTTTTTTTTTTTTTTTTTTTTTTTTTTTTCCCCATCACAAGGAACCGGCCAAGGCACCCAAAAGGGGAAACCAAAGCCCGCTTAGTTGCCATTCCCTATAAAGAAACAGTCAAAGAAAAAAAAAGGGGGGGTGAGCCAATTTTGTGAGGGGGTTCTTGTTACTCTTTTTTTGAAAAGATGTAAATTATAGGAAAGTGGACAAACAAAAAAGGAAACAGTTTCCAAATTTATCAAAAAAAAAAAAAAAAAAAAAAAAAAAAAAAAAAAAAAAAAAAAAAAAAACCTGGGTCGATTAGTGCCGTTGTTTTGAGGCTGCCCTTGTTTGAATGCCGGGTTAAAAGAGGTTTTTCCTGTATACAGTACTTGCACTTCAATTTATTTTAGGAATTTTTAATCCGGCAGTGAGGCCTTTTTCAGAAAGTCGATCACACCACAAACAAAAACTAGAAAATGGTTCAAGTTTTTTTTATGTTCAAAAAGTCTATCTTTTAAGGGAGCGTCACACAAAAATTTAAGGGAGCGTCACAAATATTTAAGGGGACGTCCCCACGAAAATTTTTAAGGGGGGCGTCCACGAAAATTTTAAAGGGAGCGTTACACAATTTTTAAGGGGCGGCACCGAATTTTAAGGGGGGCGTCACACAATTTAAGGGGGGCGTCACACGATATTTAAGGGGAGCGTCACAACGAATATTTTCCGGAAATTTCTGTGCGCCCCCTTAAAAAAATGACATTTGAACTGCAGTAGATAAACTTTTTAAACCATTTTCCCCACTTTTTATTTGTGGGCTGTCAACTTTCTGAAATAATGCCTCCCGTCAAGGGTTTGGTTTTTTTGGGTTTAAAAAAAAAGGGGTTGCCCTNGGTTTTGAGACCTGCTTCCTGGGTAAAGTACCGGTTTTTCTGATGTGCATGAGGAAGCCACCACGCCGCTGTTTTAATTAAAATGGGAGGTAATACCCACATGTCTAAGTGAAACGTCCGCCAAAAAACGCACCGTCCTGAGGTATGGAAAAGGGGTGGTTCCACTGATTTTTTTTTCGGCTTTTTTGTCGAAGAGAATCGGTCTGGGTCTGGGGCGGGTGTCATCATCGCAATACTTTTTAAAAAAAATCACACACCGCTCACTCGGTCTTTTATCCCGTTTGCCAAGAATTTCGCGCGTCAAATTCAAAAACGCAGAACCCGCACCACCCTCTTCCCCACTCAACCCCAATTTTGGGTTTTAAAATTTTCCCGGTTGGGCCACTAAAACTAACAATTTACTTACATCATCGGGCAAGATCTTTTCATCCTTAATTTGAATCCCATTTCCCTATTTCCCATCCATGGCGATACATATAATACGAAAAATTTCCATTTTAGCCAGCCATAACGGTTGGTTTAAATCAGATTATGGTTACCTGGGTTTGATTTAGTAGATGTATATCAGGAAAAAATTAAACTTGCATACTGACTTCTACATCGTGCGCGAAACTTCTTTCACGCGCCAAAACAAAATCCAGCACCTAGCCCTACCCCTTAGCAGGACGGACTCCTGACCTGCAGGTCAGGCACGGGAGTCGACGACCGTAGGCAATTTGGTGAGAGAAGCCGAAGCCGCAGGCTCTTACGCTTCTTGCGGCTTCTCTCTGTTTCGTGCCTCGCCAGAACGGCTGTCATTGGTGTCGAGGACTCGCCCGCTCGGCGCTCACAGCTGAAACTGTAAACAAACAACACACTGACGAAGTGTACCGTCGAATAAGCCATTTACTAAGTTTACGATAACTGACTGACGATAATTGAATGGACACAACACATATCTTTCACATTACATGTTTTTTTTGCTACATAAACCAGACTATTAATAGTGGCAAGGTAAGAGCTGGCACCTACGGACATCATATTGGGCTGGTGGGTCGAGTTCCACATAGTGACTTATTTTTATTAACTGCTGCATCTAATGCAAGGGTCAGGTATAATAGGATTTCATTAACTGGCCATCATCTGCCCGCAAGTGCCCTGGCATTCCAGCTTTGTGGTTGGGCTGATTTATATTTGCTTGGAGATCAGGGGGCTGTTTCATTCTTGGCTAATTTTTGGCTTAATTAATCTCTCCTCTCTCTCTCTCCTTCTCTCTGTATTCTCTCCCTCTCCGTCCTGTCATGTTCTCCTCCTCTCTCTCTCCTCATCTCTGCTCTCTGTCCATCCTCATCTCTCATCTTCCTCATCTCTCTCTCATCGTCTCTACCGTTTCTCCTCTCTCTCCATTCTTCTCTTCTCTCTCTCTCTCTCTCGACATATCGGCTCTCTCCTCTCTCTCTCCGCTCTCTTCGCTCTCTCTCTCGTCGCTCTCCTCTCTTCTCTCTCTCTCTCTCCTCTCACGGTCTCTCTCTCTCTCTCTCATCTCTCCCTCTCTCTCTCTCTCTCTCTCGTCTCTCCTCTCTCTCCTCTCTCTCTCTCTCTCTCTCTCTCTCTCTCTCTCTCTCTCTCCTCTCTCTCTCTCTCTTCTCTCTCCTCTCTCTCTCTCTCTCGTCTCTCTCTCTCTCTCTCTCTCTCTCCTCTCCTCCCCTCCCCCTCTCTCTCTCTCTCTCCTCTCTCTCTCTCTCTCTCTCTCTCTCTCTCTCTCTCTCTCTCTCTCCTCTCTCTCTCTCTCTCTCTCTCTCCTCTCTCTCTCTCTCTCTCTCTCTCTCTCTCTCTCTCTCTCTCTCTCTCCTCTCTCTCCTCTCTCTCTCTCTCTCTCTCTCAGCTTAATGAATTACTGTATGGGTATATGGGACTCAACAAATACTTTTCTCAACTTTACTTTTTAGCGTTTTAAAACTGCAAAATATTGCAGCTAAACTAGCTATTGGAGGAGCTAGAAAGAAGGATCACGTTACTCCTATCATAAAAGAGTTAAAGTGGTTAACAATTAAAGACAGATATATTTATGAAAAATGTTTCGCTGTTTATAAGGCTGTCAATGGGTTGTATCCGGAGTGGTATCTAGTTTTCCATTGTCAGGGAAAATACAGCCAGTACAACAAGGCAGCTAAAAGACCTTTATGTGCCAAGAGCCAGAACAGACTGGTGCCAGACCCATCACTGTACAAAGGCCTTAACTATGGAACAATTTGCCTTCATGCATCATTAATTATATTATGGAAGTCTACACTTTTAAGTCTTGACTTATAAATTTACTTTTAATTGACCCTAAGGGAACTATAATTTGTTTCCCCATATCAAATAGCAGTTGCATATGTTATTAGTAGTATTTTACAGATATTTGAAGTAACTTTTAGTTCTTATTGTTTAATGTTATAATCAATTTCCTTTTAATGTTTCGTTTGACTTTCTTTTTATGTATTTTTTTTTATTTGCGTGACTTTCAGAAGAAGTTTCATTTTTAGTATATATTGCATAGAACATCTGTGATGTAAGTTTGATAGTAAAACCATGTTTCATGGAAATAAGATATTTATTTATTTATTTACTCCCCCTCTCACTCCTTCTCTCAGAGTCTTCTCCTTCATCTTCGGTCGGATAACACTTCATGCAACCGGCACATACATACCTGAAACATAGACTGTGTTACTATTGCAGATTAAACCCTTGTCATGAAAGGAAATAGAGACAGACAGCATTATGAGTGTTTGTTCATACATGACAATAGTCATGTTCATAGTTTTATCCTAAATTTCACCGATATTTGCCACCTTTATAGATAAACAGGGTAAATATACAAGGAAATGCAAATAATATAATAAGTATGTTGTTGATGTGTACCTTTATAGAAGTTTTATAAGGACAAGTAAAATTATAACGAAGTAAATAATCCAACTATACACTAAAATAAAAAATGTATTTAAAGCTCAGATTTTAATGCACAAAGGGCCAGTGTAAATACTGATTGGTCAGATAATTGCAACCAAAGTAGCCAGTAAATACGATTAACATTCATATTCAACAAATACAATTTCTCATAACTAGTTTTCATAATTTTGTATTTCCTATATGCAGAAACACTCTTGACCCATAACCTAATCCTACTTAATGTCACCAAACCGAACGTATTAGGTATATACACTGATGCTCCTGTAATACTTTTTCAAAGTTTAGTGTATACACACAACCCTCACTTTTACGGACCTTTATATAACAAATATCGCTTCAACACTTTTTCTGCCAGTCCGGTATATGCGTGCTTTTACCGAATAAGTTCAGTATATGCGTTGTACGGTTCTGATTGTTTTTAATTGCCCTGTATTCGTTTAGTATTTGTGATGGCTGCATGTATGTAAGTATACGAACTTTCGTCAGATGTAACGGACAAAGTTCACGATACACGGAATAGGGAAAGATAGGGAACTTTCACCTAATATAACGACCACAATTTGTTATATGCAAAAAGTTCGGATCACTCGGATAATTATAACCTCTCATCCTTCCCCCAATTTGTTCGTCAAAGCTAGAGTACATCATTTACACCATTAATTATATGTCAACATAAAAATCAGGTACACCAAAAAATAGCCATTAATCCTTCTTTCATAAACATATTAATTTAACCAACATATACAGAAATACACCATATACATATATATATATATTATATATATATATATATATATATAATATATATATATATATATATATATATATATATATAATATATATATATATATATATATATCTTCTATATCAAAGTCTATATCAAAATCATTGTCGAAAAAGCGAAAGTGTGTCTGTCTGTCTGTCTGTGTGTGTGTGTGTTGTGTATAGGTTCCGCCCCCCGTGGCGCAAACACCTCATATGGCACATTTTTTGGAATCAGGTTGACCAGGGGAAGGTCATAAGCCCACTTATGATGATCCGATCATTTTTTTTTTTTTTTTTTTAGCATCCTATTAGCGAGAATTGTGAAAACAAAGTAGGTTGCGAGAATTGAGGAAGCCTTGATGTAGGGGAGGGTAGTAATGGTTGAGTGAATGGGTGGGGTGATGGGTAATGGGTGTGGGGTGATGGGTGAGTGAATGGGTGGGGGGTGATGGGTTGGGGGTGATGGGTGATGGGTGAGGGAATAGGTGGGGGTGATGGTAATCTATAATAATATAAGCAAAAGTGTGTCTCTCTGTCTGTCTGTCTTCTGTGTGTGTGTGTGTGTGTGTGTGTGTGTGTGTGTGTGTGTTGTTGTATAGGTTCCGCCCCCCTGGCGCAATCAACTCATATGGCACATTTTTGGAACCGGGTTGACCAGGGGAAGGTTTTAAGCCCAATTATGAGATGATCCGATCTTTTTTTTCTTTTTTTATTTAGCAGCCTATTAGCGATAATTGTGAAAAAAAAGTGGGTTGCGAGAATTGAGGGCACCTTGATGTAGGGTGATGGGTAATGGGTGAGTGAATGGGTGGGGTGATGGGTAATGGGTGTGGGGTGATGGGTGAGTGAATGGGTGGGGGGTGGGTGATGGGTGAGGGAATAGGTGGGGGTGATGGGTAATGGTAAATATAAGCGAAAGTGTGTGTCTGTGTGTGTGTGTGTGTGTGTGTCTGGTATAGGTTCCGCCCCCCGTGGCCGCAATCACCTCATATGGCACATTTTTGGAACCGGGTTGACCAGGGGAAGGTTTTAACCCAATTATGAGATGATCCGATCACTTTTTTTTTTTTAGCAGCCTATTAGCGATAATTGTGAAAAAAAGTGGTTGCGAGAATTGAGGAAACCTTGATGTAGGGTGATGGGTAATGGGTGAGTGAATGGGTGGGGTGATGGGTAATGGGTGTGGGTGATGGGTGAGTGAATGGGTGGGGGTGATGGTTGGGGATGATGGTGATGGGTGAGGGAATAGGTGGGGGGTGATGGGTAATGGGTGAGTGAATGGGTGGGGGTGATGGGTAATGGGTGAGTGAATGGGTGGGGGGTGATGGGTAATGGTGAGTGAATGGGTGGGGGGAATACATACATTTCTACATCCGTGATTTCAGGAAATGTTAGAAGGGGCTATCTGGAGAGTCCGTGTTTGGTGGCCGAAGGCCCACCAAACACAGGTGGTGGACCACTAATAGCCCTCCGCAGAGCTAGCCAAAAATCCGCCCGGAGGGCGGCTTTGCGCTAGTATATATATATATGGTAAATCTTAAGAACAGGGCTCCACCCCCTATCTTCTTCTTCTTATAGCCAACAGCTTGGGAATGGTGGAAACCGGGTTTTTGGGTGGGGGAGCACCACACATAAGGGAATATGCCCCACAAAAAATCCATAACTAGGAAATTTCCCTAGTTCATAGAACTTTATCCGGGCCATATTTCCCTTATATGTGTGCTCCCCCACCCAAAAACCCCGGTTTTCAACCTGTCCCCTAAGCTTGTTGTCTATAAGAGAAGAAGAAGAAGATAGGAGGTTGAGCCTGTACTCTAAAGATGACAAAACTCTACAGACCTAACCTAGCACCCCCCCTCGAGCCCATCGGGCTGTGCACTAACCAAACCTAACCTGACCTACCTAACCTAACCTAACCCTACTGGACTTGTTTTTCTCAGAACCTGAAATTAATATCGGCCATGTAGGCAAAGTAAGGTCGGCACTCATTAAAATCTAAACAGATTGTTAATGGACAGTAAGTATAACACATAGAGCCAACATTTGGGTCACTTAACCGTGGAGCCTTGTTCTTAAGTTTTCCTCAACGAATGCTACGTCATTTCACAATCAGTTCCTATCAGCCACCTCTACCTACACATTAAGTGATAATGGTTTAGTGTCCGTCGACGTGAATAGATGCATACGTAAATCATCTTGCAATGTTTGTGCTGGAATTCGGATATGGTGAAGGTTTATGATGGTACTCTCGTCTCCGTCGCGAGAGTTTCCAACATTTGTCACGTTTCTCAACCAAGTGTAGAGATCTCTAAGAACCAAATTGAGCATAATGATCAGCGAAAACGTTTGCCGGTCTGGTTTTGATGCATAATTAGTAAATTAGAAAACAACGTCTGGTGTTATGGTTAAAAGACTAGATAAAGCTATTTCACCAGACGATCGACGTGGTCTTTACACCATTGTCTGGTCCAGTTAGGTGCTCTATTAGTTGTGGTCCGAATGTAACTCCGTGCTACTAAATGTACAAATCAGGCTATTTGTGCCATTATCAGCGAAATTCAGCAAAACTACTACGTCGCAGCTAGGCCCTATCGTCAGCCTGATAGACATGATCATTTTCGACCAGTTTAAGTTGTCCTGTCGTGTCATTACCTTATATTCTTGTTCATGGCTTAGGTAGGTGCTGCTTCTGTAATGGGCTGACATCGTATGGTTTTAGCTTGGTGTCCCGTTATCGTTAATTGCGTATATAGGCGTACGACTGATACTGCACTGTGTCAGAATCCCTGCCCTCACCGCCATATTTGTTGTTACTCTGATGTCGCACGGCAACAAGCGGGAAGAGCCGTGGTAAGCGAGCCCTGGCTTCTCGCTGTCTGTTGGCTTCTTACGGCTTGACCAGCTGGGCCATCCGTGAAAGCCGGCTTCTTAAAGTGCCGTCGCCATAACAGAAAACGCAAGCTGCAAGAAGCCGGCTTCTTACGGCTTCTTCACCACAATTCGCCTCGGTCGTCAGCACGAGCTTGACTAGATACCACAAGCGATAACCAAAGACACTACAACGTAGAATGTCTTAGGCGATATTAAGCATAAAGGTCACAAAAGAGAAGAAGAAGATTTGTCGAACCGACGAATTGCGTTGTGAACGTATCTCCGCACAAGCCCGCAAGAGACGGCTTCTCTGTTGACAAAAAATGCCGGGGAAAAACCTCAGTGTGAACCAGGCCTTTAGGGTACTGACTTGTAATCGCAATCCTGCGCTGCGGTATGCAGTAGAGGCCCACGTTGTAAGTGTACACACACGGTGGCCGAACAACACTTTTACAAAAACTTCCACATTTCGGTATACAAGTTTCCCCAAGTTTCTTTTATGGCAATCAATAACAATTATTATTAAGGCTAATTCTCTTTGGTTACAATGTTTGAAGGTTCGTCTTTGGTTACAATTTTGATGGTACATTTGCTGTCACTAACTCGAAACTATCCAAGCGTCTATGATTTGATTAATTATAATTATCCATTGTCCGTCCATTAATGGAACCCGTTTACTCACGAACCTAAAACACGGTATTAATGAAGCTTTGGTGCAATAGAGGCTACATACACTGTACTGATATTCTTTTTGCGAGAAATGCACCATAAATGAATATCTGGATTTTTTGGGGCAAATATCACAACACGGCGAACGACGCTTGATTGGTTGACGTAAGTAAGCGCATGACTCAGATCTCGCCTGATCAGCTATCGGACTTGTTTTGGCTCAGCAGACCGCAGTACCTATCGTTAGCATTCAACAATGTCCAGACAAAAAGAACATATTATGCTGTTTTGTCTAATGTGCAAAACACCACAATTAAACTCCAGAGAATGTGGTTCATAACTATGCCTAAAGACAAAAAAAAGAGGAAACAGTGGTGGGTGTTGCAAGGCGTGATTTCTCGATGAAGGAAATTCATACTATTGCTGTGAAGACCTTTTTGATGTTTGATGTATTATTAATGTATGTACTTGTGCATGGATAAGTAACTTGCAAATGATATGTAGCTGTGGGGCTTTAGCTGAGCTGTGATAAGTTGCGGGAGTAGTATGCAGTATGCAAGACTTTTGAGGTAGGGATGAGACAGTTGGTTTTTCATGTTGAGTATACAACACGCAGTGAGCTAGGTAAATTCTAGAGTCCTTTCCCGCCCTTATTAGAGTGTTTTTTCCTCCAGACCTTCACAGATCCCTTCAGATACCTCTGAACTGTAATTATAAAGTGGGGGGGGGGAGATTCCCCTTTCACCCCCCTCCCCTCCTTAACGACCCCCTTGGACCCCTCAAAAATATAATATGTTTAATATTACTAATCTAACCTCACTATAACCTAACCTAACCTAATCTCACTAATAACCTCATAACGAACCCCCATAAAAAATTTATTACTAACCTAACCTACCCTTGTAAAATTATAGTTTTATTTTACTAACCTAACCTACCCTTGTAAAATTATAGTTTTATTTTACTAACCTAACTAACCTTACTAATTTGCATTACCCCTACTACCGCAAGATGACCAGTAATCCTCCTTCAAGTGAAGTAGTAGGTATTCACTGTGTTTGTGAATATGTAATTTTGTAGTTTTATAAGGAAAAAGTGGATAGACAGAGATAAGTGGCCCGTGACACCAGACAAGTGATGACTTCTGGGATCGGCATTCCTTATAGGGAGCTTAAATGAACCTGCAATGACATGTACAGCTAGACAGATAGACGAACTCATAGAGGAACAGGTAGAAATGTATGGTTAGTAAAGGTTGTAGTGGTGAGTAGAGTGACGAAGGGTGTATTTTTTTGCTTTATGGGGAAAGAAAGCCAAAGAAAGGAAAGAAAGAGGTGAAAATAGGTAGAGTACAGTGAAGGGTATTTTAAAGGGAAGGGGTTAGGAGAGTGTACATACTGCTGCTGCTGCTTATTTTTTATGACGTTATTTTTTTCTACCTACAAAACAGGTAGGATGGAAACACTTTGGCCAGCCACAAGTCTCATCCGTGACAGCCATCGTGGCGGCGGCTTGACGGCTAAACATGGGTAATGAGACACTGAGTTAAGCGAGGGGAATCCCAGGTCAATCCTTTCGTGGCGGCCGTGACCCCACAGGCCCTGGAGGGACACACACACCCGAGCGACGTGACCCTCTGATGGGTGACCTCCTCGTGACCCCAGCCTCGGGCCTTCATGCTAACTCTGGGCCACTGTGACTGATAACAGGGATAACAGGTCGCGGGAGTGCAGCGATCCATACTCGTATAGTACGCGTCGCCACAGCCCCAGCGGATAGCCATGTTCTATTTCTCTCAGATTCTTTCCCTCTCGATTGACTGTCCAAGCTCGCTTCGCTCGCTTGGACACCTATTTCAGCCGAATTCAGGTGTCATATAGGCTTGTAAAATGTTTCCTCTTCTTCTTCTTCTTCTTGTGACTACTTTTGTGGGAGCCGGGTATACAGGCGTAAAGGAAGAAATTTGGCACAAAAGGTTATATTTCGTCTCTTAACTCATTGTGCAAGCGAGCGAAGCAAGTTTTTAGCATTTATGCTAAAATTCGTAATATATTGTGCCTGGCGACATTAGTGCAGAGGCGAAAGTAGTGCATTAGTGTACTGGAAATCAAATGTTTTCGACTGGTAGCCCTCACAATAACAGTGTCTGAGCCGAGGATACTCAGACACTGCTGCTTGGGACTCTTTGAGCTACCGTGGTGGTGATAAGACGTTGTGCTCCAGCTCCTCCACCAAAGTATAACCGCTACTATCGCTTCACTAACCACGACACTACACTAAGTTGTTGTGTGCCTGATTCTGCTGTGTGGTATCGGTGTATGTATGTGCCCTGGTTCCCCTATTCCCGTGATTGATGCCGCCTGACGACGACGGCCGCCAGCCGGCTGCCGTGGACATGGACACCACTTCAACTGTCCCCAAGAGGTCCCGCTCGCCTTCCCCTCCGTCTGGTGAGACCCACCTGCCTGATAAGACCTGCAAGCTTGCACGCTCCTTCGCCTCCATCACTGCCTCCTCCCCTCCACGCGATGCTATACCCACCACTTCTGCTGCTTCTGAATCCGCCTGCTCTCTGCCTTCCCAGCCTAATCGCCTCATCATCGTCAGGTCAGCTGAGGGACTCAGATCATTTATCAACCCCGGGAAGGTGTCCAGGGCAGTTTTTGATTCCATTTTTAAAAAGAAATTTGTGTCTAGCACTCTAACCATCACCGGGGGGGGCAGAGGTATCAAGTTCGAGGTGGCCAAACCCTTTACAACCTTGCCCCCCCCCAGAGTTCTGTCACAACGCTGGGGGAGTGGTCCGTAAAGTGCTGGGTTGCATCGGACGACGACCCGACCTACATGTTCGGGAATTTTCCCTATCTCTCCACCCGACTGACAACACGACAATGCTGACCTGGACTTACAGTGCTTGAACGACTCCCCTACCAAATTGTTGAGCGCTATACGCTCCCGGCTCACTCCGGGACGACGGTCAGACAGGAGGCTAACATGGCCATTAGAATAAGTTTCGGGGCCCCCTCCCGGACCGGCTATCCCTTGCTTACAACCGTTTACCGGTTCCGACCCCACAACCCTCCCTGTCCTCCGGTTGGTCAACGCTGCCTCCTATTTGGCCATGGTAATGCCACCTCAACATGAGGTCCGCTGCAGTAATTGCAGTGGTTTTTTATGTTGCAGAGGGGTGTGCCCGGCCGGTTTCCTGGCCCTTTTTTGTGGTGGTGACCACCGCCCCCCACCAATAACAAGTGCCCCGGCCTACCTCCCGGCGTGTCAAGTGCAACAGCTCCAGCACGAGGCTACCTACTGGCAATGTCGGACGTGAAGCGGAAGCTGAGTGGCAATCCAACCCTGGGACCTTCCGTCCCAGTGGGGCCCCCAGCTACAGAGTGTTCCCCCCTACTCGTGCAACTTCCCTGCCCTGCCTGCACCCCTTCCCTTCCAGCCTGCTCCCAGGGCCTGGCCCCTGCCACCAACTGAGCCCCTCCAGGGTTACGTTGTCCAGATGGCTGCTGGTTACGTCACCCACACCACCCACACACTGCAGTGGATCCTCCTTCCCCAAAACCCCAAAGAGACGCCGACAGTCCCCCCGCACCAATCGTACCCGCCCCTAAACAGGGCAACAGACCCGCCTTTCTGCGATGGCCTAATCGAGGATTATGGATGTGTCTTTCCTTTTTCCATCCCCCTAACCCCCCTATCTCCTAGTCCCCACCCCCCGTCCTGTCCTTTCCCTGCCCTCCCAAAGCCTCAGTCCCATTCCCAGCCGCAGCAGACCAGCAGCAGCCCCTTGCCTCACGGGTATTGCTAGCCTTGCGCCGCCTCCTCCTTCTCAAGCCCACATGCTTCGGGCTTTGCATGGCCAGCGCTTCGATTAAGGGAATTGCACACCATTGCACTTGATTTGTTTCCCCACTTTAATCTCTTTATCATCAGGTTCCTGCCTTATACGACTTCCTCATTCGATGCCTGCAGCCCATTACCCTTCTTTGTGTGCACTCACGTGCAGTGAGTCCTTTACGTCCCCTCCACTCTCTTCTGAGGGACCTGCCCGACCTCGGTCCGGAAACTTCCAGTCTTTAAACCACGCTCTCATCAACACTCCTGCTAGTTGATTGGCGTCTGTGAGACGTGGCTCACAGACGACATTTTCCCCCTCCTTTCGCCACCATGCTTCCTAAGGTGAACAGGGGGGACCCGCGGGCAGAGGCGGCCTGCTTCTGCTGGTCACGCTCCCTCTCTTCTAGCCCTACTCACTCTCACGATCCTTTCCCCTGGAGGTGGCCTGGAGCACCTTGGGTGACGGTTTACCTTTGATTCAGTCCCCTTCAGTTCCTTTTGTTGTACAATCTGTTTACTATCACCCTTTCAGGAATTCCAGCACTTGTTTCTCCACAGCTTTTCCTCCCCAACTTTAATAATGGGTGACTTAATGCCCATCATGACCTCTGGAACCAGCCCTCCCCCGAGAAGCCGAAGGAACCACTCGGTTCGGTCCCTCTCGAGCTTTCTGCGGACAGTGTTTCTTTATCTCTCCTACTCCACCCGGCCTCCTACCAGGACTGATCCAGTTTCAGGGAACCCCTCCCACCTTGGACCTCTCCTGGGCAATGCCCCCTCCTCCTCACCACGGTCCACAGCTGCGCCTTACATGGGGAGCAACCATCTTCAGTTGTGGGTCCGTCAGAGCGGCAAGCTTGGTAGAGACGGAGCTTGCAATGTGTAGCTCCCTGCGCATTCGGTAGCGGTTCGAGTCCGCCTAGTTTCGTGATGACGCTGGCGGCGCCTTTGTATATCAATAACCTTGTTTTGGTACTTGCAAAGTGTCTAGATAGGATGAAATCTTATCTTATCTTATGCTTCCATTGTAATTTCCTTCCTTCAGTAACACCACCCCCTCCCACTTCACGCCAGACCTCGTTGGTCATTTGCCACCACAGGAGACCTGGGGCTCTTTTCAAACAGAATTAAATTCACTTACCTCCCATTACCGCTCCTTCATCAGACAAATTCATACATCACGGTCACCCTTGGTTGACGTGGGGTCCCACCACTTTCAGTTATCACTTCCCACACGCCTCCGCTCTTTCCGGGTATCCCCTGTTGGTCCGGAAGTTCGACAGACCTTCAGGCCAAAGCGCACGCCTTTACTGCGTGGCGAAAGGAACACCTTTCCCTTACTCCCGTATGTCGTTTCCGTTTATTAGAGTCCCGATGCAAGCGTGTATTCTTGATGAGAAACGTTCTGGCATGGGCTCCTTTTGTGGCTTCCCTGTCTTTATACTATATACATAGATATATATATAGTATATATTATGTTCTGTATATATTATATATATATCTATATATATATATATATTCTATATATATACATATATACATATATATATATATATATATTATATATATATATTATATTATATGTATTATACATATATGATATATATATATATATATTTATAATATATATAGATTATATATCTATATCTCTGTATATATATATAATATTACTATATAGACATATATACATATATATTATATCTATATATATATATATATAGATATATATATACTATATATATATATATATAGATAT
>JACEEZ010017685.1:0-26321 GCA_016584305.1 Chionoecetes opilio
AATTATGCAAACTGTGTGCATGTAATCATCTGACCAACCACTTCGAAGCAACAGCTCCTTTATAACAATTAAATCACTGTTGAGACAATCTAACCTTTTTCACTATCAAATTAACTGAACTTTAAATTAAACAACCTTCAGACATTTAACACTGAACGTCAAATTAAACAACTGCAACATTAAATATAGAACACGTGAATACTCAAATTAAAAATGAGTTTAATTTAACTAACTGAATTTAAAATTAAAACTCTGAACTTCAAATTAAAATAACAACTTCAATTAAAAGAAAAACTCAATTTTATTCTATTTTGAAATTATTTTGTTTTATTTTGTGAAGTATCCCGTATGTTCTAAATTATGAGATGAAAAGGTGTATTATGAAAGCCCCCAGAAAAGTAACATATTTTCTTCCTGCAACCTTTTTCTTATCTATACATAGTGCTCCCAGCACAGGGAAAGAGGGAAAAAATATTTATGAAAAGATGTTACCATTTTATTACTATTTTTACACGCCACTACATCAGAGTAAAGTAACGCATAGCTTATTCCGTGTTTTTGTGTTGCCGTGAAACTTCAGCCTGGGTATATTATTACTTTTACTCCTACAACTGAACCCCAGCCGTGTTATGACAACAAGGAATAATAAAATTTATTATAGTTGTCGCCGACAGTTCAAGACATTTACCTTAAGTCTAACTCTTGAACAGAATCGTTAATGTTTGTATCATCAAGATAGATTACAATGGATTTGATATTTTTCATATGAATAATTTTACCAGGTACACGGAATTCTTTAGGGAGGGTCTGGAATAAGTATTTTCTCCAACACACCGTGTATATATCACCTGGTTGATTAAACTACATAGAATCAGTCATATGAATTCAGATTTATTACAATGGTAAACACACACACGTCTCCATGGAAGATATCACTATAGCATCTACAATGGAACATTGGAAAAAATGCTAGGACACAGAAATGATTATATGAAGGTAACTGTATCTAAAAACTAACACATTTGGAGAGAATGATTCGATAACTCGGAACTACACGTACACTTCGAGTAAAGATTCTACCACCTCCCTGATCACTACAAAGTGTTTAATGTCCTTTCACAAGACGAGTTGTCGTGGATTAAAGCAACGCCCAGTTTCACAAAATAGTTTTCTGATTTATTCACGTGGAAGTCACTGAGGGACACACCACTGTTTTCTTCACAACACTCCAGAAGTATTTCTCATCCTAAATGTGGCGATTTTTTCCCATTCCTTTCCACTTAAACTAACACCATTTCACAAATAATCAAAACAGACATGACTAAGTTAGGAAATAGGAAGGAGTGTAGAATATCGCATGTCTGCGTTAAACACATGTGGCCAGCCGCCTAGCTGTTGATTCGCAGAGATGGTTTGCCTGATGGAACTAGGAAGGATGAAGAAGCGTCTCAATTACCACGGCAATGATTGATAAGCGGAACCCATCAGTAATAAGCAACAGCTCCAGTCATTTGGAAAATTACAATAAATAAATAACAAACGTGACACAGGGTGTCGGAGAAGCGAGAGAATAAATATACGTCTTTACTTGAATGGACGATGAGATGAAGAGGTGAAGTCTCATGGCTATGACAGTGGTGCTGTGAGAGTCCCGCGCGGGGAAAAGGGAATCGGCGTTTCGTAAAAAAAGGTTTCTCACTGACTTGTACCATTGAATATTGAACGGATCAGCCCCGGGTGGAATGTGTGGGATCAAAAAGGATACTTTATGACTAACATGTAATAAATCTTTCAATTGAAATGAGAAAAATTTGACTGGAGAACAATTTAACTCACATATTAATTCAAAACCCCTTTGCATATTCTCAATAATTTTTTCACTGTAAAATTGGTTCGAGAATGTTCCTAAGGTAAAGGAAAAGGCGTACAGTATTTTATAGCGTTATCGCGGAAAACTCTTGAGGTACATATAGCTTACGTAAGGTCTGTATCTGAACTCTTAATATCCTTAATAATTGAATGGGGTGACCAATAGAATTAACGGTTTATTGGGCTTCGGGAGGCAATTGTGTTCCATGGACACAAACACCTTCCGCGAATTAAATTTCCGCAGAGTATAACTGGTTCGAGTTTGGTTTTTTTACCGGGGGTGGGGGGATGGAGGGGGGGGGGCGGGGCGAATGAGGAAGTAGAAAGAAAGAGGGGGGGCGAAAGAACATGAAGGACTGTTATAAAGAATAAAATTCATCACCTAATCCACTTGTACCTATACTCACTTAGCTTAGAATTAAGAAAATAAATGTTTTTAAAGATCTTTCCCATCTCGGAGGTACATTATACGTAATACTGGCAGTTACTATGTTAGTACACCTAAACTGTAGTTTATCTGTAAATAGTATTTAATATAATACTAATAGTATAGTTTTTTATACATATATAGTATTTATATGAAAATAACGATTACATTCTGCGTGGCTCGGTAACCTACAATGTTAGGTCTATAAAGTTCACATCCCTGCACCGGCCCCTTTCGCCTACACATCTCAATGGCCTAAGTTCCCTGCGGCCTAAAAACATCTTTACCGGCACTAAATTGATACGGCTGAAGAACATAAGTGGCCTAATTTAGACCCTTGATGGACTCTTGCTAAGAAAGGCTTCTAAGACGTTAGGTGTCCGCTGTGGTGTCTGCGTCCTTTTTTTCCTCCTCCTACCCAATTGCTGTGCCTCTCTACAGGTCTTTTCCGCCCATGTATGGAGTATGTCTCACATGTTTTGGGAGGATCACTCATACCGCTCTCCTAACAGCGTTGAGTCCAAAGCTTCTTTGTCTCACTCCAAACTCCCCTGTTTCATAATGGACGAGAGACTTCACGGTCGTTATTAAAGTACACTGCTTAGTTTTATATCCTGGCCATAAAATACTGTGCTGTTCTATGGAGATAGTTTTATTTTGCGCAAAACCAGTTTTAAAATATAAAAAAAAAAAAAAAAAAAAAAAAAATCACCCCTTTTTTATTCTCATACATGCTCTTCTTTATAGGGGACTGGCAACTAAGCGTAGCCTATTGTGCAAAACCTCATTTTGTTGTGCCATTAGCTCCTTTGATGATGTTAACAAAAAAAAAAAAAAAAAATTCTTTTCCCGGTCCCCCAAACTCCCCTATCCCACATTTTACCCTTCCCCACACTATCACACAAAGCCCTATATAATCCTCCCATAAGTCCACAGTTTATATTTCCTTTCTCCTCCTTAGCTTATAGTCCCGGCCTGTCAATCGCTTTGCATTGGCTGTAACCGGAGAAATATATCACTGAAAACCACCCAGCTCCGCGGCCACACAAACAATAACAACTATTAATCTTAGGATCGGCTATGCTATTTTGTTTATTACTTATAGTTTTATACTTGTAATCTTGTGATCTTTCGTACTTATTTGGGTTTGTTATTGTTTGTGTCCGCGGAGGTGTTGGATTCAGTGATAATATTTCCTGTTTTACCTAGCATTGAAAGCGCGATTTGACAGCTGGACGTAAGCAGAAAAGGACTACTATTGACTGATGGACTTATGGGGAGATTATGTAGGGCTTGGGCTGTGGGGGAGGGGTAAATATAGAGTAGGGTCGTGTGCTGGGTCTGAGGGATCTGGGAATCGGGCAAAGATATACAGAAGGCAAAACACGTCTGTAAGTAACTGTATCAAAGCCTGCCTGTGTAATTGCTATGTATATATTGATGTGGTTGATGAAGGGTGTGGGCGGGGCTGTGTGGCTGCGGGGAACTACCCTTGACGGGAATCAAGGACAAAAAGTTTTCCTATTTGTTATGGTGGCGATTGCTTGATGGAGGCGTGAGTGTTGCGAGGCGCTGCTGCCTGTGTGGTGTGCAATATTACATATTTGCCTGTTTATATATTTGCAAGGATTGATTCCAAGCCGTAGTGGTTCCATCTATTTACCTATTGATAGAGTACTAGTTGTATTATACTTGCACATCATTTAAAGTTTATGTCATTTTTTCACACGCACACTCCACAACTTCCATCTGTCGTTGGTAATACATTCCAATGACGGTAACCCTGCAGGGGTAAAAATGGGACAGGACTGCTGCGCGGTCAATTTTTCCGAGACATACTGAACCAATTTTCCCTAGCCAAATTAGACTTTTTCAGATTTAGATAATTTTTGTTTCAGGTTTTATTTTTCCGAAAAACCCATTTAAAAAAATTTTCATGTTTTTTTTTTTTTTTTTCATCACCCAAATACAAGGGGTCGCCGTTTCACATTGCAAGCACTGTATCTCCATCAGGAAAAAAAACTAAAAACTTGGCACCGCCAATTATATCAGATGTCTCAGAAACCCGGAGAAGATTGATGGAATTGTACGAAAACATTGCGTACCGCAACCGCACCTGAACGTTCACCAAGCCCGCCCGAGTTAGCGATCTCCCAAGCTACCCTTGGCCCGAGTACGCTACAGCCTCAACAAATACGCACTGAAACACTGCTACCCCTGGGGTGAATATTTGTTTGACAATGTATACCTGAAATTGTGATCCTGGGTAAAACATTGGTCTGAAACATTGAATGTAGAGTAGTAATCAAAGTAGAACATAGAACATTTCAAAGTGAATGTGCCTTTGCCTCTAAATAACACTACACCTACCCGTAATACTGAAACACTGCTTTACTGGGTGAATAGTTGTTGAAAAAACAATATAGTACCCGTATACCAAATTCTGATCTTGGGTAAAACGTAATATATTGTCCACAACTTATCACCCAGGGAGCAGTGTTTCAGTATATTGGTAGTGTTCGTAGTGTCGCAGTCACGGGCACATGCTACTTGGAAATTGTTCTATATTCTACTTTAATTTTCTACTCTACAATTTCAATGTTTCCACCATGTTTACCCGGCAATCACTAATTTGTATACATTATCAAACAACTAATATCACCCAGGAGAGCAGTGTTTCAATATACGGGTAGGGTAGTATTCTAACAAGCGGCACATTCGCTTGAAATGTTCTATCAGGGAGGTCCCGAAGAAATACGAGCAAGCTTAGGTTCACCTGGCATACCGTACAAAGCGAAATCTCGTATAGCGAAATAACATGACAAATGGTTAACATATAAGGTTGGGTTTCCATGACCACCATCAAGACCATGGGTTTTCAAGACCACAACCCACCACACCACCAGCACCTACACGACCATACCCACCAAACACCAACCACGACAAACACAGTGATTAAGAATGTTACAGCCACAGTAGACAGAGCACAAATAATCCACAATAGCACATTAATTAAAACACAACAAATCACTAAATCGACTCACAAGGCCAATACCAGCCAAAAGACGTTGTAACTGTAAGGGGCCGCCCGCTGTACAAGAGAGGTTAGGGTAGGTAGGGGACTAAGGAGGGGTTGCACAGACCTGCTTCCACTGCCACACAAACTCATCTCTGACACATCTGAATCTTGTACATCGCATACAGCCCAGCTGCATACGTGGTCGGGCCGTCGCTGCATTTTTGAACTTGGTAATTTTAACCACGCGCCTGTTTGAATGTCGTGCGGCATTGCGGAGTTTTCGATCTCTGTATATTAAAATAGACCCTAATTTACTCAGCTCGTATCATTTGATGTTGCTTGTATAACCGAATGCTCTTTAATAACAAGACCTCCGTGTAATTCCTACTTTTAAATTACTACGTCTACATTCAATGTTTTCCACCACAATGGTTTTTATTACCATGATCACCATTGGTATACATTGTCAAAACAAATATTCCCCATGGTCACACAGTGTTTCAGTGCGTTTTGTGCAGTGTTAGCTACTCGGCAAGCCAAGGGGTATGCTGGTGAGATCGCTACAACCGCAGCCGCACGAGTGGTCCCCGCTTGCCAACGCCCCTGCCGAAGATTATTAACCCTAAACCACGTAGTCCCGGCAACCTGCGGCTCTTCAAGAGACTCCCTGGCTCTGAGTGGCAAAAGGCTGCTCTTGCCACCATACCTTAAAAATGGTCCATAATTATCGGTAAAATAAAAAAGAGATAAAATATCTGGCCTAGAAGCCGCAAGTCAAATAGTGTAATGTGACCTAGGTCCTAGGCGATAGGAAACTATTGGATAATTCTTGTACTATTAACTTGTAATTATTCGTAATTTCCAATTCATAATATATTACACTGCGGCCCATCAGCACTGCTTTTCTGCCTTGTTTGAATAAACTGGCTCTTCTCAAATTCTGGGTTTGCTGACCTCATTGCCCTAACCTAACCTAACCTAACCAAACCTCAACGGGGGGGTCTCCCCCCCCCCCCCCTCGATCCCCGGCATAGAAATTATTTGACCTCAACCGAATCGTAACCTAACCTCCTAAAGGGGTGTGGGGGCCTTCTGTAACAGAGAGGGTGGTGTTGTTATGGCGCGATAGACAACTATGTCATTTCTTCAATATAGTTAAGACTATATAAGTGTTTTGAAAGGTTGCGAATGGAATGGATTAACACTGCACAGTATACTGTTAAAAACCTTCTCATAGCAATCATCATATCATGTCTCATCTTTTTATCTTCTTTCCTCCAGCTTGATGGTTGGTGTGTTTGTTCTGCTGTGTTGCTGTTTTTAAGCTTCCTAGTGTTACGTGATTAAGAGAGATAGTGAAAGTGTGCAGATTTTTGGTGTCATATGTACAGACTCATTTATGATTCAGTAATTGGCGGAGTTTAAGATCCGCCCCTTTAAAAACAAAAATTTTCAACCCTCCACATTATTGTCACGGGACCACAAAGATGTCCAGCCACAACATAATGAAGGCTTAGGTTTTAGGAATATATCTTAGCCTCCCAAATGCAGAACAGTCAGAGAGAGCATTAAACTTTTTGCTGTGCCACAAGTTTTCACCATGGCAGGGGGAAAAGGGGGGGGGGGGAGAGAATGGGTAACAAGCATCTACTACAATAATTTAGTTCAAGTGGCAGGACATATTGAGGTCACTCCACTACAATATGAGGTGACAATTGTAGTTTTGGAAGCGCGGGACTCACTCCACAATAAACTTATGATTGGTAATCTGGAAGTACTTATGTGTGTGTGGCGGGTTTGGATATGTTGTTTATGTTTATAACATTGGGTGTTTATTGTGAACGGTGCTGTGTGGTTGTGCTTCCCTGGCTGTTGTTGTGATGTAAAGGAAAGGAGTTGTTTGCTCCTGTGCGGACCCATCTCATGTCTCATTTGGTCCATCTTAACTTTAGACTTCCATGAATACTCTTAGGCATTTACCACCTGCCGTTGCTACCAGGGTGTGTGTATGGCTGGTGTATAATATGAATGATTTTGATTACGTGGCTTAGAATTAGAACTCTTGACCAGCTTTTTTCCTCCAAAAGAGCAGCCGATATCCTCATAGAAATCCAATGACCAAACTTGCACAACATCAATAGGATACGACTGGGAACTACACACACACATACACCCCATCCCCTTTTTTCAAGGCGGGACAGTCACTGCCTGCGTGTCACGTGAAAAAAACCTTAGATGCTTGAGCGTATCACATGACCAAAAAGACGACCTACTGTATAGTATACAGGATTCCTTTGGTTTCAACCTAAATCGCTGAGTGGCAAGCGCCAGATGTTTAATGGCTGGCACACCCTGCTGGGCATCTGGAGGGTGTATTGAAGATTGGCCAAACATACTGTCTCAGACTATGAACCCTCATGCACTTTTATTAGCCGTAGAGTTATGAATGAATACACGTCTTGATTACATTTGCCGAGAAGTGCTAAGAAAAGATTACAGCAGATTTATTCTGACTTGTCAATGCTACACAAAGTTGTGTATCCTCTAAAGGTTTAGATATACGTAACGTGTATAATACACTATAGAAGAATGTGTTCTGAAGTAATATGTTAATTGATACTGTTTGCTGTGTGTAAGTGTGTGTGACCCACAGCCCACATAGGATGGTTTGCCCAGCGCTAACTATGTAGTTTGATGTGACTGACAGAAAGTCATGTAAACTTCGAAGTTCACATACACCACAAGGCTGGTAACCGCCACCGTTGTATAATGGACGATGATACGTTTTCGTCGTATCAATGCGTCTCCGTGGTTTCAAGTGGCTAGCGTTGTCCTGGCTACAAGATCTGTGGCGGCCTGAGTCGAAATCCAGGCCAGGTCAGTCAAGCGCCAGCCTCAACCAGCATATGCTCAAATCACTTCCCTTCGGGGTTATCGATAAACGGGTACCGTGGGAAATGGTAAACTGTGGGAACCGGATGTCACACTAGCCCTGTGTCCCGGGTTTAACATGTTTCATCATCCAATCACTCCACCCAGGGCTAATGCATGGGAATGAGCACCGAGCCAATGCGCAAAACATAAGCGATGCCCCCGTCCTTTACCTTTGCCTATCTCTGATGTTCCTGAAACTTCCCTAAAGGCGGCGTCACACTAGCACTTTTTCCGTCTAGTTTTTTTTTCAGCGACTTTCTACAAACTAACAATATTTTCTGACTGCAAATCAGCAAGACCGTCACACACACAGAATCGGTCGCTCCTGGCGCGTGTACCCAGTCAGCTGTTTCGACTGTTAACATACTGGTCTTTTTTGTGGTGTGGTTTACAACCACTTTGTGGTTAAGATTATGTTTTTTCATTAAAACCTATACGTTTAGGTTATGGTTTCAATGAAAACCTATAAGTTAGGTTTAGGTTTTCATTAATCTGGTTATGTTAGGTTTCATAAAAACCTATAAGTTTCGGTTAGGTTTTCTTAAATCCTGGTTAGGTTAGGTTTTCATTAAAACCTATAAGGTAGGTTTAGGTTTCATTAAAACCCTATATGTTGGTTACTGTTTCATTAAAATATAGAAGGTTGTTAGGTTTTTTAGTTCTTTAACATTTATTTTTTTGATTTCTTTTTTTCTTTGCGCAAATAAAACGATCTCCATTACACACGCACCTATTTGTAGGCCAAGAAAAATAGTCCTTTTGTCTCTGAACACGACCGCGAAACCTCTCGTCCATTATTACCGACGGTTATAATTACGTGCCTTGTAATGGATTAGTGTAGTAGTACAAATTTCTTACCATGACATCGTAAAAAAAAAAGTAAGCTGAAAGGCTTGTGGAAGCCCGCCAATCTTCTGCGATTATGACAACCCAAAAACATAGGTACACACGAACTAGTAAAATGTAGGTACTTATTACTTCATGACCCGTTTCTTTAGCTGTGCTTTCCGTGACTGTATTTTTGTTTATTTGTGCAATGAATTTTCTAAAATTCAGACATAATTGGTTTAAGTTTTTTGGTTAGGTTAGGGAGGCAATTCTGATCTTAACACCACTGTGTGTCAGGGTTGTGTTTTTTCTGGTTCGAGGTTCAGAATGGGGGTATAAAACCTTTTCCCACCTCTAGGCATTCATGGTTCTTAACGCACCACACTGTGTGTCCAGTTGTGTCTGGTGGGTCACTCTATTGTAGGTAATCTTTTCCCACACTCTAAACATTCATAATTCTTACACCACTGTGTGCCAGGGTGTGTGTGGTGAGGTGACCCATAGGTAGCAAATCTTTTCCCACACTTCTAAACATTCATAATTTCCTTCAACACACTGTGTGTCAGGAGTGTGTGTGGGTGAGGTGAACCCCATTGTAGCAAATCTCTTTCCCACACTCCTAACTTCATATAATTCTTAACACCAACTGTGTGTCAGGTGTGTATGGTGAGGTGACCCATTGTAAACAAATCTTTTCCCAACTCTAAACCCACACTATTCATAATTCTTAACACCACTGTTGTAGTCGTGTGTGTGAGTGTGAGTGACTCTTTTTAAAGATAAATTTTTCCCACACATCTAGGCATTCATGATTCTTAACTACCACTGTGTGTCATGTGTGTTTTCATATGTGAGGGTCACTCTTTTTAGTAAATCTTTATCCCACCAACATCCTAAACATTACATAAATTTCTTAAACACCGCCTGTGTGTCAGGGTGTGTGTGGGAGTGTCACTCTTTGTAGTAAATCTTTATCCCAACACTCTAAACATTCAAATTCTTAACACCACACTGTGTGTCAGGGTGTGTGTGGTGAGGTGCCCATTGTAGCAAATTCTTTTCCTCCCACAACACCTAAACCTTCAATAATTCTTACACCACTGTGTGTCATGGTTGGTGTGAGGTGAGGTCACTCTTTTGTAAGTAATCTTTTCCCACACTCTAATACATTCTGATTACTTAACATCCACTGTGTGGTCAGGGTGTGTGTGCGATGAGACTGACTCTTTCTAGGCAAGTCTTGTCCCACACTCCCATCAAACTTCATAATTCTATACAAACAACCACTGTGTGTCGGGTGGTGGTGGTGAGGTGACCCATTGGTAGGCAAATCTTTGTCCCACAGGAGAACTCTAAAGCCTTCATATTCTTAACACCACTCGTGTGTACAGGGTGATGTATGGTGAAGAGTGACCCATTGTAGCAAGTCTTTCCCACACCTCTAAACATTCATAATTCTTGAACCACACTGTGTGTCCAGGGTGTTTGCGGTGAGGCGACCCAGTGTAGCAAATCTTTGCCCACACTCTAAACATTCATATTCTTCAACACTACTGTGTGTCAGGGTGTGGTTTCGTGACGTTGACTTTGTAGTAAATCTTTTCCCACACTCTATAAATATTCATAATTCTTAACACCACACTGTGTGTCATGGTCGTGGTCTAAGGTAGTTTCAGACGGGTATAAAAACCTTTTCCCATCACTCCTAGCAGTCAATGGTTCTTAACACCACTGTGTGTCAGGTGGTGTCTTGGTGAGTCACATACTTTGTAGTAAATCGTTTCCCACACTCTAACAACTATTCTAATTCTTAACCCACTGGGTGGTGTCAGGGTGTTGGTGATGTCACTCTTTTTTTTTTGTAAAGATTGGGGTTAAAGTAAATCTTTTCCACACTCTAAACATTCATAAATATCTAACACCACTTTGTGTCAGGGTTTGTGTCGTGAGGTCCACTCTTGAGTAAATCTTTATCCCCCACCTAAACATTCATGTAATTCTTAACACCACTGTGTCGTCAGGGTGTGTTGTTGGTGAGGTGACCCTTGTAGCAAAATTTTCCCACACTCTAAAACATTCATAACTCATATACACCACTGTGTGTCCAGGAGGTGTATGGTGATGTGTACCCATTGTAGCAAAAATATTTTCCCACACTCTACACATTCATAATTCTTAACACCACTGTGTGGCAGGGTGTGGTGTAGGTGAGGTCACTCTTTTGGTAGAAATCTTTTCCCCAACACTCTAGTCATTCATGAATTCTTACAACCCACTGTGTGTCAGGTGAGCATGACCTCTGTTCTAGCAAATCTTGTCCCACACTCTAAACCATTCCATAATTCTTAAACACCACTGTTGTTGTAGGTGTGTTCGGTGAGTTGACTTTTGTTATTAAATCTTTTTATCGAGTCATGCGAGAGACTGTTGGCTGTTATAATAGACCTTCTTTTTAAATGGAATCTACTGTACAATAGGCACTTGACTTTGAATATTTATACTTCTGAAACGTATTAAATTATAATTGCAAAAACTTCTGATTTATTCGAATTCTTTAAAGTAATCACTATGAATTTTTGTTTGACTAAGAAAAGTTGACTTTCAACTTTGGAAGACAAAGGACGATACAGAGCGACTGCCTCAGACTTGACTGAATGCAGACGGACTAAACTAGTCAGAGCGAGAAAAAACTAGTCAGAGCGACGAGAGTTCGCTAACTAGACCTGAAAAATTGCTAGTGTGACGCCGCCTTAAGGGAAATGGCCACGCAAAGAGTCTCCACGTTTCCTGCCTTCCCGTGCATGCCTCTAATACTCTCATTCTTCTCTCTCCCCTTACTCTCAACTACTCCAGCACTGCCTGTCCTCCCTACGTCCACTGGTGGTGGAAGCAACTTCACACCACCCCCAACCATGTGCCTTGCTCGCCCACGTTTGCCTCCTCCTAACTATCCATACAATAGTTGAACTAAGTCGTGAAACAAAAGGATACCTTTTTATTTTCTGCTGCACAAAATATCCAAAGTACTTGACCTGAAATCCACACCCTACAGTGTGTCTGTGTGTGTCAGTAGGTACACACCCTAATACGTTCCTAATGGAGGTGCCTGCAAGACTTGTGGGATCTGCAACACCTCACTTAGAGTGGCGGGACTTTGAAGCTTAAACTTTGTAGTGTTGTTGTGAAGGGGTCTGCCTGAAATCCCTAACCTTGACAAGCCCCACACTTACCTTCGATTACCTATCTTAATGAGTGGCAGTGAAAGCACGCCAATCCACAAACTTGTTCAAAACTCATCCACTCTTACAAAGACACCATTAAAAAATGGCGAGTGTATACCCCAGCAAGGGATGTGAATGTTGGGGCAGACAGCTTAGCCTACTTTTATGGAAGAGAAGTAAGATAGATCTCGATTTATGAAAGAATGCAGGAAGTCCAAAGAGGAGAACAGACTGATATGAAAATGGTGAGGACCCAAAAATGAAAGAATGAAGGAGTCAAAGAGGAGTAGCGAAACAGAGATGATATATTGGTGAGAGTGAACTGAAAGAAAAAAAGAAATCAAAGGAGAGAAAATACTAAATGAAATGGAGTGTAGAAATTAATATTACAGTACACTATTAACCCTTGAGACCCAGACGTACTTATCCATTGTAATTTTTGGTACCATTCAAAGAGACGATTTTATGTGTGAATTAATCAAATGTTTTATAGATATGACATATATATTTAGTATCCTGAGTACTAACATGTTGTAGATTGAGTTACTGATTCTCGTTAATTTTTATGGCTAACAACAGATGGTATTTACAGATACAAACGAAGAATCTGGTGTGCAGGTGTTAAGAAAGCTGCAGGTTCCACAAACTCACGGTGCCTGGGGGTGTTTTTTGAGCCGCTAATTAACCCGATCACAAGGCCTGCAGGTGGGCCGGCCAATATTCGTGTGTTTTCCTTTGGAAGACAACGGTTTTCCCAGGATTGCCTTTATTGGTGTGTGCTTGGTGGGTGTGGGTGTTGTGCGTGTGTGTGTGTATGTTAGTCTGTTGTGTGTGTGAACTGTGTGTGGACTCGTGTGTGTGTCCTGTGTTGTGTGTGTGCTATGTCTCATAAATACATTAATGCTATAAGTACGCACACACACACACACACAGACACACCCACACACACACAGACACACACACACAGACACACCACACACAACACACACACACATGAAATAGATCTATTGATGATCTGTTTATATGGTCCTTCCACTTACTGATATATCTGTGATTTGCCCATGCTTTGTTTCTGTTTTTATTGTTTGTAATGTTATGATTTATTATTATTTATTATTAATTATTAATATACATTATTATTAATTATTATTTATTAAACCATTGTTTGGTTGTTATGAGGGATTTGAGATTGTTTTTTTTATTATTTGTTTTTGTGTTTTGTCGTGGGTGTTTTTGTATTTGATGTTTATTTTTTTCCTTTGTTTGTCTTTTACGTGTCGTATTTGTTTTTGTTTGTTGATTGCTGTTATTTTTTCTTTATATTTATCTTCATTTAGCTCCTTCTGCTACAACATAAACAACAATAACACACTAGGTACTGCTACAGTAACATTAAACTACTACTACTACAACACAAAAACTACTAACGACTAATACAAACATCAAACTACTACTACTAACAACAAAAACTACTACTGCGACGACTAAAAAACAAAAATACTAACTACTAATACTACTAACAACAGAAACTACTACTAACAACAACAAAAACTACTACTACAAACAACAAAAATACTACTACTTACTACAAACAACAAAAACTACTACTACTACTAAACAACACACATAAAACCTCCTACTACTACAACAAAAACTACTACTAAACTCTAACAACAAAACTACTACTAACTACTACAACACAGAAAAACAAAAAACTACTACTAACTAAAACCACAACAAAAACTATACTACAAACAACAAAAGTCTACTCATACACAACAAAAACTACTACTACTACATCACAACAACAAAACTTTCTACAAACAACAACAAAAACTACTACTCTCTAACTACTACACCACAAACTTACTACTATCACTAAACAAAAACTACTACTACTACTATGCAACAACAAAAACTCTACTAATAACAAATTATACAAAAACTACTACTACAAAAACAACACAGCTACTACTAACAAACACATAAACTACTACATACTACTACAACAAACAAAAAACTAACTACTACTACTACAACAACAAAAAATGCAACTAACTATTAACAAACAACAATTAAACTACTACTACTACTACAGACAAAAAAACTACTATACTAACTACAACACAAAAACTACTACTAACTGACTACAACAAAAACTACTACCACAAACAACAACATAAAGAATTACTACATATACTTAACAAAATCAACAAACAACTACTACTACGAAACCACAACAACACACACTACTACTACTACCTACAACAAACAAAAACTACTACTACAACAATCAACAAAAACTACTACTTTACTACTCCAACAACAAAACTCTACACAACAACAACAAAAACTACTACTACTACTACAACAATATAAACTACTACTACTACAAAAAAACTACTACTACTACTACAACACCACAAAAACTACTACTAGTAACTAACTACTAGCCAAACAAAACTATTACTACTTGACGACAACACAAAAACTACTGACTACAACAACAAAAGCGACTACTACCCCAACAAAACTACTACTACTACGTACGAAACAACGAAAAACTTACTACTACAACAACACAAACTACTACTACTAACTACAACAAAAACTACTACACTACTAACTCCAAACAAAAACTACTACTACTCCTCCAAACAACAAAAACTACTACTACTACAACAACAAAAACTACTACTACAACAACAAAAGCTACTACTACAACAACAAAAACTACTACTACTACTACAACAACAAAAACTACTACTACTACAACAACAAAAATGACTACTATTACAACAACAATTAAAACTACTACTACTACTACAACAAAAACTACTACTACTACTACAACAACAAAAACTACTACTACTACTACAACAAAAACTACTACTACAACAACAACAATAAAAATTACTACTACTACAACAACAACAAAAACTACTACTACTACAACAACAACAAAACCTACTACTACTACTACAACAACAACAAAAACTACTACTACTACTTGAACTAAGAAACAACAACAATAAAAACTACTTACTACTACTACAACTACTACTGAATAATCTACTAACAACACAACAACTACTACTACTACCACACAAAACATAAGAAACTACTACTCCTACTACAACACAACAACTTACCCTACTACTACTACAACAATAAAAACTACTACTACTACTACAACAAAAACTTCTACTACTACTACAACAATAAAAACTACTACTACTACAACAAAAACTACTACTACTACAACAAAAACTACTACTACTACTACAACAATAAAAACTACTACTACTACTACAACAAAAACTTCTACTACTACTACAACACATAAAAACTACTACTACTACAAACAAAAGACTACTACTAACTACAACAAAACTACTACTAACGTACTACCAAACCAATAAAACTACTACTACAACACCAACAAAAAACTACTTCTACTAAAGACACAATAAAAACTACTACTACTATACAACAAAAAACTACTACTACTACTACAACATAAAAACTACTACTTCTAGGACAACAAAAACTACTCTACTACTACGCACACAACAAAAACTAACTACTAAACTACAACAAAAACTACTACTACTACTACATACAAACCCTACTACTAAACTACATCAACACAAACTACTACTACATACTACAAAAACAACAAAAACACGTACTACAGACAACAACAAACTACTACTACTAAAACAACAAAACTACTACAAACAACAAACAAAAACTACTACTAATACAAAAACAAACAAAAAAAAGACTACAACGACAACACAAACTACTACTACTAACTCACAACAACACAAAACTACTACACTGGACAACAACAACAAAAACTACTACAACAACAACCAAAAACTCTACTAACTACAACAAACCAACAAAAAAACTACTACTACTAACAACAAACAACAAAAACTACTACTACTACAACAACAACTACAACTACTACTACAACAACAAAAACTACTACTACTACAACAACAACAAAAACTACTACTACTACTACTACTACAACAAAAACTACTACTACTACTACAAACAAACAAAACTACTACTGAACTAACAACAAAACTACTACTACACAAACAAAAACTACTACTACTACTACTACAAACAACAAAAACTACTACGACTAAACTACAAAACAACAAAACTCTAACTACACAACAACCACTACTACTAACTACTACTACAAACAAAAACTACTCTACTACAACAACAACAAATACCTACTACAACTACAACAACAAAACTCACTAGCTACAACCAAAACTACTACTAACAAGACAACAAAAACATACTACTGACACACACACAAAACTACTACCATACAACACAAAACTACTTACTACTACTACTACTCCACTACACAAACAAACAAACTACTACTACACAAACAACAAAAACTACTACTACAAACAACAAAAACTACTACTACTACAACACAACACAAACTACTACTACTAACCTACTACAACAACAAAAAACTACTACACATACAAAAAACTACTACTACAACAACAACAAAAACTACACTACTACCAAACCACCGACTAAAACTACTACTACCAAACAACAAAAAAACTACTACTACTCCACAAACAAAAACTACTACTACTACAACGACAACAAAAACTACTACTACTAACACCAACACAAAACTGCTACATACAAAAACAACACAACTACTACTACAGCAACAAAAACTACTACCTACACAACAAAAACTACTACTAACTACTACTCAACAACAAAAACTACTACTAACTACAATAAAACTACTACATACTACAACACAAGAAACTACTACTATAACTACACAAACTACTACCTACTACTCCAACAAAACTACTACTACAACACAACAAAAACTCCTACTACTAACAAAACAAAAAACTCTAATACTACTACAAACAAAAACTACTGACTACTACAACAACAAAAAACTTACTACTACAACAACAACAAAAAATATTACTACTACTACAACAACAATAGAAAAACTACGTACTAATACAACAAAAACTACTACTACACAACAAAAACTACTACACTACTACAAAAAAATACTAACTACTACAACACAAAAAACCTACTACTAACTACTACAACAAAAATCTCCTACTACTACAACAACAAAAACTACTACACACTGAGCTAACTACAACAATAAAAATCTACAACTACTACAACAACAAAAACTACTACTAACTTACTTACAACACACAATAAAAACTACTACTACTCAACAAAAACTACTACTAACCTACAACAAAACTACTACTACTACAACAAAAACTTACTCTACTACAACAACAAAAACTACTACTACTACAACAAAAACTACTAGATAACTACAGCAACAAATCTACTACATGCTAACTAACACAATAAAATTTCCTACAACTACAACAACAACAAAGCTACTGCTACCTACATACAAATACTACTACTGCTAGCTAACACATAACAAAACTACTACTACTACTACTCCTACTACTACTACTAACTACTACTACTACCGTTCACTATACCAAGACTACCATGATATTTTCTGCATCTCAAAACTACACCCCACAACAAGTCACACTCATAAATTTTCCAATAATCAACTCGCATTGATGGAGAACTGTAGATATATATCACAGCTGTAATATTCCCTGCGTAGATTAGTACTGTCAACACACACACACACTACACACACATTATGCACACACACACACACAAGACACACACACACACACACCCACACAACACACACAAACACCCACACACACTACTAATGCTATTCACCCCCATCATCCCAACCGAACCTTTACATTTATTCTATTAGAATTCCTGAACGCCAACCCTTTTTCTATCGCCCACCCAACCCCCCTATCTACATCCACCACCCCCCTATTCTCCCCATCCCTACCTATCCACCCTAACCCCCACCTATCCCCGCCCCCTCGTTCCATTATATTTACCTGAACCTTTAATGATTTGTTTTGATACACTCTGTACAAAACCACTACTATTAATGGGTGGACACGAATAATTAGCCACCGTGTCCTGTCCTGAAGCAACTTTTTAATCTGTCCAAGGACGGACTGACGAACCACACACAACAAACGCACACAACACACACCCACACACACACACACCACACAACCCACACACACAACACAAGCACACACACACACAGACACACACGTTAGCAAACCTTTTTGATCCTAGGTAAAGTATGGTTGTTGCGTCCTCGCTCCTCCTCTACCTCTTGCCGTTATTTGTTGCACATTTACACCTTGAAGCAAAAGAGAAGGAGGGGGATGCCCAAATATTTACTTCCTCATTAGATACAGTAAGATGCGCTCGCCTGCCCTCTATATCTGCTGATGAGAAATTTGATATCACGGCGGATCTTGTGTGGCGTAGAGCTGCTGCCTGCTCGCCGGCCACACGGGGATTTAGGAAGCAATTCAGGCTCGTGGTTTTTATGAGTGGTGTGTGGTGGTTTTCTTTCTTTAGGGGGCTCAGATGTGAAGGTTTTTTTGGGGGTAAGGGTGAGGTTTTTGGGGGTTAAGAGTGAGGTTTTTGGGGGTTAAAGATTGAGGTTTGGGGTGGTAAGATGAGTTTTTGTTTGGGGTAAGAGTTGAGGTTTTATTTTTGGGGGGTTAAGAATGAAGGTTTTTTGGGGGTACGAAATGGGTTTTTATGGGGGGCTCATCGACAGTGAGGTTTTTTTTTATATGGTAGAGAATGGGTTTTTTGGGGTGTCCGACCAGTGAGGTTTTGGGGGGTACATAGTTGGGTTTTTTGGGCGGGTAAATGAGAGGTTTCTGGGGGGTAAGAATGGGGTTTTTGTGTGGCAAGACTGGAGTTTTTTTGTGGGGTTAAAGAAATGGGGGTTCTTTGGGGGGTAAGTGAGGTTTTTTTGGGGGTGGAGTGAGGTTGTTGGGGGTAAGCGTGAGGTTTTATTGTTGGGGGTAAGAGTGAGGTTTTTGGGGGGTAATATGAGGTGTTTTTTTGGGGGGGTAGAATGGGGTTTTTTGGGTGTGAACAGAGTGAGGGTTTTGGGGGGTAAGATAGGTTTTTGGGGTAAAGAAGGGGTTTTTTGGGGGGTAAAGTATTGAGGTTTTTTGGGGTAAAATTTAGGTTTTTTTGGGGTGTCAAGGAAGCGGTTTTTGGGGTAAGCATTGGGTTTTTTTTTTGGTGGGTAGAATGAGGTTTTTAGGGGTAAGAAATGAGTTTTTATTTTTGGAGGGATAGAATGGGGTTTTGGGGGGGGTAAGAGTGAGGCGTTTTTGGGGGGTTAAGAGTGAGGTTTATGTGGGCATAAGAAATGACGTTTTTGGGGTTAAGAATTGGGGTTTTTTTGGGGTAAGGAGTGGGTTTTTTGGGGGGTACGAATTATGAGGTTATTTTGTGGTAAGAATGGTTTTTGGGTCGGTAAAGAGTGGGTTTTGGGGTGGTAAGAATGAGATTTTTTTGGGGGTAAGTAAATGAGGTTTTTGGAGGTTACGAATGAGTTTTTTGGGGATAGAATGAGTTTTTGGGGGATAAGAATGAGGTTTTGACGGCGACGATAAAGAAAGTTTTTTGGGCGTAAGAAGCCAAGGTTTTTTTTGAAAGTGTAAAACATGAGGTTTTTTGGGGTAAGACTAGATTTGGGAGGGTAAAAATGAGGTTTTTTTTGTCGGGGTAGGTATAAGAATTATGTTTTTTTGGGGAGTAAGCAAAAGGGATGTTTTGGGGTTATAGTGAGGTTTTTCGGGGTAAGAAATGGTTTTTTGGGGTAAGAAATGAGGTTTTTTGGGGGGTAGAATGAGGTTTATTATTGTGGTTAAGAAATGAGTTTTTTTTGGGGGTAAGAATGAGAGTTTTATTGGGCGGTATAATTAAGGTTTTTGTGGGAGGTAAGAGTGAGGTTTTTAGGGAGTGAAGAATGAGGTTTTATGGTGTAAGAATGAGATTATTTGGGGGTAAGAATGAGTTATTATGGGGGTCAGATGAATGAGGTTTTTGTGTAAGAAATGAGTGAATTTTGGGGGGTAAAGAATGAGTCTTTTTGGGGTAAGAAATGAGGTTTTTTTGGGGTAAGAATATAAGGTTTTGGGGGTAACAGGAGGTTTTCTAGGGGTATGAAGGTTTTGTTGTTGGGGCTACAGAGGGAGGTTTTTTGTGGGGTCGAATTGAGGATTTATTTGGGGTAAAATGGGGAAAGTTTTTTTTGGGGTAGGAATGAGGTTTCTTTGGGGTAAGAAATAGTAGGTTTTGGGGGTTAAGAGTGAAGGTTTTTGGTCGGGGTAAGAAAGGTTTATTGGGGGTAAGAGAATGCGTTTATTTTTTTTGGGGGAGTAAATAATGAGGTTTCTTGGGTTTAAGGGTGAGCTTTTTTTGGGGGTAAGAAATGAGTTTTTGGGGTAAGAGTCGTGGTTTTACTGGGGTAAGAATGAACTTTTTTTGGGGGTAGAGTGAGTTTTTTTTTGGGGGGTAAGACATGAGTTTTTTTGGGGTAAGCATGAGGTTTTTTGGGGGTAGAATGAGGTTTTTTGGGGGTAAAGAATGAGGTTTTTTTGTGGAGCAAGAAATGGGTTTTTTTGGGGGTAAGAATTAGATTTTATTGTGGGTGTCAGAAATGCAGGTTTTTTTTGGGGTAGGAAGGAGGTTTTTGGGGGTACGAATGAGGTTTTTTGGGTAAGAATTGAGTTTTTTTGGGGGTAAGAAATGAGGTTTTTTGGAGAGTACGATGAGGTTTTTTGGGGGTATAAATGAGTTTTTTTGGGGGTACGAATGAAGAAGTTTTTTTTGGGGTAAAAGATGGGGTTTCTGGGGGGTACGAATGAAGGTTTTTTGGGGTAAACGAATGGGGTTTTTGGGGAGTAAGAAAGGAGTTTATTTGGGGGTAAGAATGAATTTTTTTTTTGGGGTAGAATGCGGTTTTTGAGAGTAAGCATGAGGCATTTTGGTGGGTAAGAATGAGATATTTTTTTGGGGTAGAATGAGGGTTTTTGGGGGTAAGAATGGGGTTTTTTATGGGGGATAAGAATGTCAAAGGGTATTTTGGGGGTTAAGAATGACAGTTTTTTTGGGGTAAAGAATGAGTTTTTTGGGGGGGTAGAATGGAGGTTTTATTATAGTGGTAAGAATGAGGTTTTGGGGGGTAAGAAAATGAGTGTTTTTGGGAGTAAAGGAAAGATTTTAGACGGGGTTGAAAATTTTGTTTTGGGGATTTACAGTGAATATATATTTTTTTTAAGTGTTTTTTGTTTTTGATTTGAGAAAATGATTTCATTTAGAGGTTTGAACAAGTGATGTTTTTTGGGGGGTAGAAATGTGAGAATAGTTTGTGTTATTAAAATATCTCATTTTTTATTTTGCTCATTAGAAAGATATTTGGAGGGGTTAAAGAGTGCCTAGATACATTGATGATATTTAAGAGTAACCAGTTTTTGGTTAATTTTAAAAAAAAAAAATTCTTCTTGTTTCTGATGGACAATATATTTTATGGTTTTTAAGATAACTTGTTTTTTTAAGAGCAACCCTTTAATTCGGTTTTATTTTTTTATTTTTTTTATGTTATAAGAATGTTGGTGCACTAAGAGGGATACCTAAACGCCTCTACTTTAGTATAATAGATGTTATAGTGTGTGGTATGTTGTATTGCTATGTAACGTTTTAGTTTGATGTTTAATTCTATAGTCAATTTTTTATATTAACGAACTGTCAAAAATTCACATTCTATCTTAAAGTATCGTGCCAAGATCATTGATCATTCCTGATTTGTGTAGTTCAGGTGGTAGGCCTTAGCGAGTGTACACAATAGGTATTGTTCACTTTTTGACAATCCAGTCAGCCGTTTTTTATTATCTCAAAATAAAAATTGTAAATTCCCCCCGAGCTTTCGAAAACGCTGCTGCAACTGGCGACGATGCGCCACGGCTCGGTTGACGTAAACAAAAGGATAGGCTCCTCTTCCCCGCGCTGCTGTGTTCTGTGTGAGGTAGTGTTTGTGTGTTGGTGTGTGTTAGTGTTTGGTGTGTGTGGTGTAGTAAGTGTTTGTGTTGTGTGTATTAGTGGGTTTGTGTGTGTGTTTGGGAGTGTTTGTGTGTGTGTGTAGTATGTTTTGTGTGGTGTGTGGGGTAGTGTTTGTGTGTGTTGTAGTAAGTGTTTGTGTGTGTGTGTGGTAGCGTTGTTTGTGTGTGTGTGTAGTAGTGTTGTGTGGGGTTGTTTAGTGTTTGTGTGTGTGGTGTATAAGTGTTTGTGTGATGTGTGTGGTAGTGTTTGTGTGTGTTGTGTATTAGTAGTTTTGTGTGTGTGTGTGTAGTGATTTTGTGTGTGTGTTGTTGGTATGTGTTTGTGTGTGTGTGATGGATAAGGGATTTGTGTGTGTGTGTGTTAGTGTTTTGTTGGTGTGTGTAGTACATATGTTTTGTGTGTGTGTGGTAGTGTTTTTGTGTGTGTGTCGTAGTGTTTGTGTGTGGTGGTCGTCGTGTTTTGTGTGTGTGTGTTTAGTGGTTTTTGTGTGTGCTGGGTAGTGTTTGTGTGTGTGTTGTAGATATTGGTGTTGTGTGTGTGGTGTGTCGTGTGTTTCTGTGTGGTCGTGTAGTGTGTGTTGTTGTGGGTGTGTGTATTATTGTTTGTTGCATGTGATTTAAACTATGTTTTTGTGGTGTGTGTGTGGTAGTTGTTTGTGTCTGTGTGTGTAGTAAAGTGTTTGTGTGTGTGTTAGTAAGTGTTTGGTGTGTGTGTGTAGTAGTGTTGATGTGGTGTGTATTTGTATTGGTGTTTGTGTATGCTGTGTGTGTGTGCGTAGTATGTTAGTGTGTGTGTGTGTGCGTAGTAGTGTTTGTGCTATTTGTGTAGTGAGTGTTTTTTATTGTGTTTGGTAATAGTGTTTGTAGGTGTGTGTAGTTACTGTTTTCTGTGTGTGGTGTAGTAGTGTTTGTGTGTTGTGTCGTAAGTGTTTTGTGTGTGTGTGTGTAGCGTATGTTAGCTAGTTTGTGTGTGTGTGTGTGGTGGTAGTAGTCTAGTGTTTGTGTGTGTGTAGTGTGTTATGGTTTGTGTGTAGTAGTGTATTTATGTGTGTGTAGTAAGTGTTTATGTGTGTGTGTGTGTGTGTGTAGTAGTGGTTTGTGTCGTGTGTAGTAGTTGTGGGTGTTTGTGTGCAGTAGTAGTTTTTAGGTGTGTGTTTTGTGTGTGTAGTAGTATTTGTGTGTGTGGTGGTGTTTAGTAGTGTTTGTGATGTGTGTGTGTGTGTGTGTGTTACGTGTGTGTGTGTGTGTGTGTTTGTTGATGTGTGTATGTGATGTGTGTGTGGGCTGTATTCGTGTGTGTGTGTGTGTGTGTGTAGTAGGATTTGTGTGTGGTTGTCAATTAATGTTTGTGTGTGTGTTTAGTACTGTGTGTGTGTGTGGTGATGTGTGTGTTGTTGTATGTTTGTGTGTAGTAGTGTTTGTATTGGTGTGTCGTCAAAGTGTTTGTGTGTGTGGGTGTAGTTTGTTTTGGACTGTGTGTTGTATTCAGTGTTTTTTAGTGTGTGTGTAGTATCGTTTGTGGTTGTGTGTGTAGTATAAGTGATTTTTGTGGTGGTGTGTAGTAGCTGTTATGTGTGAGTGTGTATTAGTGCTTTGTGTTGTGTGATGTGTAGTAGTATGTTTGTCGTTGTGTGTGTAGTCGTGATGTTTTGTGTGTGTTGTGTCAGTCGTGTTTGATCGTGGTGTGTGTAGTGTTTTGTGTGTGTGAGTGTAGTAGTAGTTTTGTGTGTGTTTAGCTAATCTTTGTGTGTGTGTGTGTGTATAGTGTTTTGTGTGTGTGGTGTGTAGTAGTGTTTGTGGGTGTGTGTGTAGTAATGTTTGGTGTGTGGTGTGTGTGTAGTAGTGTTTTGTGTGTGTGTGTGTGTAGTAGTAGTATTGATGTGTGTAGTAGTGTGTGTGTGTGTGTGAGTAGTGTTTTTGTGTGGTGTGTAGACATGTTTGTAGTGTGATAAAGTAGTGTTAACCTCAGCAGGCTCCGGCTAACACCTACGTTCATCCACCTCGTACTCTGGCCAAACATATAGGGGTTTAGGGCTCCCATCCACAATCTGATGTTCGATTTTCCTCGTATTACGCGAGCCAGCGGCATTTAGTATCTCTCAAAATTGAGCACGTAAGTCTAATCTACACAAAACACAGAGACAGATTTCACTTGTCTGGACAACACGAAGTACACTCGCTCTCATAACATTTTGGCTGCCAGTTCCTCACAGAGGCAGATAGTGTGTTTCATTAGGAGCGTCCTCCTCGATGACGTCATCATAACATTGCGTAGCCTGTTAGAGAGGGAACGAAAAAAAAAATTTCGCGCGCTTTAATACTTACAAAAAGGTCTGTTTTTTAAATTACGGAAATAGGCCTGAAATCAAATTATTTTTGGTGGATTAGTGTTTTGAATCTATAGTCCCAAATTATCTAAATTCAACATAATTTGGCAAAAAATTATGGTCTGGCCGATTACTTTAAGGTCTCATGGTTGAAATGATGCCTCATGTTTTACCTGATAAATATGTTAACTATGATTAAAATACAGCTGAAAATTAGAAGAAGCGTAACTAAGTATTCCAGGGATGTCAATTTTCCGCGGATTCGCGGATTTCCGAGTATTTTATTGCCAGCCTGGGGTCATTTCTGTGAATCCGTGTAGAATTTCGGGTTAATAAATTTAGGGGTGGGGGGTGGGGGCTCTGTACATATTTTTGGCTAGCCAACCAGCCGAACTGACCCCTGGCACAACTGATCCAGCACCAAGACCATAAAACATTTTTAGGCTGCCTACGGGATTATGTACTAGGAACCGCCGTGATATCTCCTGACGTCCACTGCTACAAAGTTTTGCTCAGGATAGCAGTATGTTGGGGATGAATTAACAGCCGCCCACAGCCAGTATGTATATCGGGGTGGATTACAGCAGCCACTAGCCCAGGTTGTGAGATAGTTCTGTTGTCCAGGGGTCTGGTATCGATTGGCACACTGCCCTCACTGTGTCAAGTTTGCAGGCTCCGGGCTGGAGAGTTCATTCAGGGATGCGACAGCAGAAGGCAAGCCAGATTGGCCCGAGGGTGCCAATATCAATGTATCACATAGGGTATAATTTTATATATCCTAGACAATTTAAGTTGCATGATATACCATATATTTATACATATACACAAAATTTTGGACACAAAAACAGACAAAATCGAGACCAGACATTATTATAGTATAACCAAGGACCTCCTCAGAAGCTCTTTTCAGAGCATGAAATTTACAAAAAAAACCAACCCACCCTCTGGAGGTTCCCCCGCTAAAGCTCGGTCAGCCTCGCTGCGCTCGGAAAGAGTTGGTCGCCCTATTATTATTTTTCAGAGTTTTTTTTTCTTTTCTTGTTGACATCCCTGGTATCCCTTCTCCAGGCATCACATATCATCAGTAGCAGCAAGGGGTCAGATTTTTGCATCGTTAAAAAAAACCCAGAGTATAGCCTTGTGCAGTCTGATTATATTCTTATAGTTTGTCTTCTAGTTTAAGCTATGTCAGTTTATGTTCTTTTACTACTATTTATCTTGCACATATTACAGAAAGATGTTTGATAGAGAAAAAAGAAGAAAAAAATGAAATATATATTTCATAAAGACCTCATAAGTGACTTTATGTGTACATAGAAAAAATTAAGATCAAACAAAAAAGGAAGAAAAGTATAAAAAGAAAAAAGAAAAAAATAAAGGGAAAAAATATTACAAAAGTTAATGTTTAAAAAAAGAAAGGAGAGAAAAACAAAATGAAAGAAAGTAAAAAAGGAGATAATGAAAACAAACACACACCTCCACGTACTTCACAACCTAGTCCAATATTTCCCAACCGGGGGAAATTTCCCCCGGGGGGGAAAATTTCAGGGTTCTAAGGGGAAATTATCCTGAGGGGCATACATTTAGTCGACAAAAAAAATGCTAAACAGCTATTGACTTTCTTCAAATATATACTAGAAATTAAAA
>JACEEZ010017686.1:0-2500 GCA_016584305.1 Chionoecetes opilio
TTTCTTTTCCTTCCCTCTCTTTTCTCTCTCTCTCTTCTCTCCTCTCTCTTTTTTCCCCCCCTCTCTTCTCTCTCTCCCCCTCTCTCTCTCTCTTCTTCTCTCCTCTCTCTTTTCTCTCTCCCCCGGGGAATCGAACTGGAATTCACACGAAAAAAGGTACATTACACATCACAACCATTCATCCACTGCTGTATGTATGTGTGTATGTATGTATGTATGTGTGCATGTATGTATGTGTGTATGTATGTATGTATGTATGTATTATAAACCATGTATAGTATATGTATGTATGAATGAATCGTGTATAAGTTAATTTAATCATTCCTTTCATTAAACTTTTCATATATTTGTCATATTTTTGTGCCAATTTATCTATTTATTATTTTTATTTTTTATTATTATTATTATTATTGTTATTGTTATGTATATTCATGTATATTTTCGATCATTCATACATTTCCATGCATCCCGTGATATGCATTGTAGTGGAGAACCATGCATGACGTATTGTGGAATCGTATACATTGTAATAACCTATGAATAATGAAAATTAATGTATCATTGTATTGTGAAAAGGGAGGTAGGCTGTTTTTTTTGTATGTTAGGCCTAGAAGCGTACTCTCTCTCTCTCTCTCTCTCTCTCTCTCTCTCTCTCTCTCTCTCTCTCTCTCTCTCTCTCTCTCTCTCTCTTTCTGTCTGTCTGTCTCTCTCTTTCTGTCTGTCTGTCTCTCTTTCTGTCTCTCTTTCTGTCTCTCTCTCTTTTTTCTTCTCTCTTTCTTCTCTCTTCTCTATCCCCTTTCTCTCTCTCTCTCTCTCTCTCTCTCTCTCTCTCTCTCTCTCTCTCTCTCCTTATACTATACTAAAGATAAGAGAAAGAAAAATATAGGAAATTGAATATGAATGCAATATTTTTGGCGTCACTTTCGCTCACTTTCACTACATGTTCTCCATGTATAACTGAGAAAAATGTAGAATATGACCCTTATTACTTTCATGGTCATTTTCTGTTATTTTTCCAAGTCACTTTCATTTCATGTTCTCTTGAAATTCGAAAAAATGAAAGTTTTGATTAATTTCCTCTCAGTCACTTTCTTGCGTCATGTTCTGTTGATTTAATTCTAGAAAGTATGAAGGAGAGTTTTCCATTCACTCATTATTCATATTCACTTTATTTTATCTATGTAACTACTAATGATATAAAAAAAAGTATTTCAGTCACTTTCATTAAATTTTCTGGTTAAACAACAAAATAATCCATGAAAACAATTGAATTATGGAAGAGTCAATTTGGTATCTCTCTCTCTCTCTCTTCTCTTCTTCTCTCTCTTCTCTCTCTATCTCCTCTCTATCTCCTTCTCTCATTTGGCTCTCTCTCTCTCTCCTCTCTCTCTCTCTCCTTCTCTCTCTCTCCTCTCTCTCTCTCTCTCCTCTCTTCATTTGTCTTCTTCCTCTTCTCTCTCTCTTTGTTTGGTCTCTCTCTCTCTCTCCCTCTCTCTCTCTCTCTCTCCCTCTCTCTCTCTCTTTTCTCTCTCTCCCCTCTCTCATTTGGTCTCTCTCTCTCTCTCTCTCTCTCTCTCTCTCTCTCTCTCTCTCTCTCTTCTCTCTCTCTCTCTCCTCTCTCTCCTCTCTCTCTCTCTCTCTCTCTCTCTCCTCTCTCTCTCTCTCTCTCTCTCTCTCTAAGCAAATTCATATAGGCATGAAGATCAATATATGGTAGTAGTAGTAGTAGTTATAATACAATAACATATATCGATTTTGAAAAGTACACATACATACATACACACACACACATTAACAAAATGCAAGTTGAATTCATAACACTTCAAGAAAAAGAAAAAGAAATAGAAATTACCTCACGTATCCAAAGCAAAATTTTCGTAAGTAAGCATCTTTGTGCCTAAAAAAAATACCTTTAAAAAAATCTATGTTATTTTTTGTACAAGAGTATCATCGGGGGCCTTTTTTTGCTTTTAACCCTTGGCCAGTCCCTTTTTGATATAAACAAAATATGTGGGTGAGTTTCAATGGTAGGAAAGTGGATTTTACAGGGTGGAAGGAGTATTTTGGGTGGATTTTAGAAGGTAGAAAGTGGAGTTTAGAGGGTGGAATGAGTATTTTGGGTGGAGTTCAGAGTTTTGGGCGGGTTAAAGAGGCTTTTTTGGGCGGGTTTTAGAGGGTGGAAGGAGTATTTTGGGTGGAGTTCAGAGTTTTGGGCGGGTTACAGAGGCTTTTTTTGGGCGGGTAAAGGCGGGCTCAGGTAATGCCGGGTTAGAAATCGCCCACTTGAAGTTCAATAACAAAAAATATACAAAACTTCTTACAAATCACTGAAGTTTTAATTGGTTTTGCCTTACGATTGGTCAAGTGTGTGTGTGTGTGTGTGTGTGGTGTGTGTGTGTGTGTGTGTGTGTGTGTGTGTGTAATTACGAATTATCATGTACGTACACAACTCATTCATTCTAATTATTATTGATACGTGTGTGTGTGTGTGTGTGTGTGT
>JACEEZ010017686.1:25000-52500 GCA_016584305.1 Chionoecetes opilio
GGTTTGGTGCGGGATAAACCTTAGATAAGCTAGTAACGCGAGTTTAGGTGCTACGTTAAAAACGCTTCAAAGCCTCAAAGGGCTTCCCGGTGTTTTGATGCGGGACGAACCTTACATTAGCGAACACGGAACTGCTCACTCGCCTTAGTTCCTCAAGGTGACTCCTGCTTGAGCGACGCATTAAAGCGGGCAATTCATTCTATTCACAACCACAACAACAACACTATCGCCACAACCACCGTTCATCGTAAACAACTAGCCATTAGTGTTTATATAAGGTTCAGAATAGCGAAAAAGAAGCTAGTTTTGAATAATAAAAGACGAAAAAATGTAAGATAATGATGGACAGAAAAACAAATACGTTAGTTAAGAAGAAAAAAATACATAAGAATAAGAGAAAAATAAAAAAATCTAAGAATATAATCTAGAGAAATGAAAAAATTAAAAATACTTCAAGAAATGGGAAAAATATCTAGACTTAAAGAACAAAACAGCGGGATAATTGGGCACTAAAAGACGAAAGGCAAATAATACAAAGCATTCTACAAGGCCATTAGAGGTCCTGCTTGTACAAGGCCATTAGAGGTCCTGCCTAGACCACTAAAACATTTATTTATAGAAGTGGGTCACGGGTGCCAAGATCACGACTATACCAATGCTTGCACTGGTGACTCTCTCTCTCTCTCTCTCTCTCTCTCTCTCTCTCTCTCTCTCTCTCTCTCTCTCTCTCTCTCTCTCTCAGTGATATCAGTTTTCAAGAGAGAGAAGGGCAAGGAAGTGCAAATATGATGACGTCAAGCGACCCACTCTCTCTCTCTCTCTCTCTCTCTCTCTCTCTCTCTCTCTCTCTCTCTCTCTCTCTCTCTCTCTCTCTCTCTCTCTCTCTCTCTCTCTCTCTCTCTCACACACACACACACACACACATCCGCCACTCATAAAGCTGAATAACAGAAGATAGGATTGAGAGAGAGAGAGAAGAGAGAGAGAGAGAGAGAGAGAGAGAGAGAGAGAAGAGAGAGAAAGTAGCGGCGAAGGATACAAGGAAATTAGCGGTGAAAATTTTGTGTATTTTTTGGCAGACAGAAGGTTGAGAGGGAAAGGAGGAGGAGGGAAGTGACGCAATGCTGGCCTCATTCTGCTGTTGGTCACTGTGTCAAGGTTGCAAACTCTCTCTCGCTCTCTCTCTCTCGTCGCTCCTCTCCTCGCTCTCGCTTCCTCGCTTCTTCCCTCTCTCGTCTTTTCTCTCTCCTCTCTCTCTCTCTCTCCTCTCCGTGTCATCTCATCTCTCTCTCTCTCCTCTCTCTCCTCTCTCTCTCTCTCCTCTCTCTCTCTCTCTCTCTCTCTCTCTCTTGTTACCTTAGTGGTCTAGTATTATTAGGTCGTTTTCACTTTCCCTCGTTTCTCTCTCTCATCTCTCTTCATCTCTCTCTCTCTCTCTCTCTCTCTCTCTTCTCTCTCTCTCTCTCTCTCTCTCTCCTCTCTCTCTCTTGTTACCTTAGTGGTCTAGTATTATTAGGTCGTTTTCACTTCCCTCGTTTCTCTCTCTCTCTCTCTCTCTCTCTCTCTCTCTCTCTCTCCTCTCTCTCTCTCTCTCTCTCTCTCTCTCTCTCTCTCTCTCTCTGTGGATGAACATTGATTTTCTAGATAGAGAGAGAGAGAGAATGGGTACTTAACATTATCGAGATTCCGCATTCTTGTTTTTCTATTGAATGCTATGTAGCGAACACACACACACACACACACACACACACACAGACACACACACACACAGACACACACACACACACACAGGAGAAGGAAGTAGATACAGCAGTGTTGATTAGTAGCTTTGGCGGGGTACACACACACACACACACACACACACAGGTTTCCGTCTACACACGTCAAGGCTACACACACACACATACACACACACACACACACAGCTCAAGGCTACTCGCATACTCTTGTCATCAGCCTGAAAACTCTTCCATATTTACGTTTTACAAGACACAGTTACCAATTCCGCATTCCCTTCCCCACCCTTCAAGCTCTGCTCTTCTCTTTACCCTATTAGGCTATATATTCTTCGTCCCTTATAATCTATATCCTCCAAACACTTCTCTGCTCCTTGGCATCCAAGCTCGTGTCTTTTATTGTCTCGTTTATAAGAAATTGTAATAGTTGAGAGAAATGGCAATAATGTGTTACGTATATATATACAAGAGAGAGAGAGAGAGAGAGATAGAGAGAGTTTACTTTGTTCTCCAAGTTATGTAAATCTTTGTTATCTATTATTTAATTCTTCCCCGGAAATATATACTTATTAGAATCGTTGTCTTTCCATTTTAGAAAATCTCGTATAATTAATAATTATTAGTGTTTCTATCACATTAGAAAAACTTTTAAATTAATCCTAAACCTAAAAGAACGTAGTATTTAAGACCCGAATCTGGACCTAACAGACGTATTATTTCCATGGCTTCCTTGCCTTAAAGACTTCAAGCTTACGATTTTAGGTCACACGGAATCAGGAAGGAGGCATTTATAGTCACATTAAAAACAAGAACATAAGAACAAAAGAAAAAGAACATAACATAAGAAAATAAGGAAGCTACAAGAGGCCGCGAGAATATTAGCACCATATTAACAATGACTTTAATGGATACAAAAAAAACATTATAATTAAAATAATACTAAAATACAATATCTGTGTTACTTAAAAATAGATTCTAGCACATAAGAAAATAAGGAAGCTACAAGAGGCCGCGAGAATATTAGCACCATATTAACAATGACTTTATGGATACAAAAAAACATTATAATTAAAATAATACTAAAATACAATATCTGTGTTACTTAAAAATAGATTCTAGCACATAAGAAAATAAGGAAGCTACAAGAGGCCGCGAGAATATTAGCACCATATTAACAATGACTTTGATGGATACAAAAAAACATTATAATTAAAATAATACTAAAATACAATATCTGTGTTACTTAAAAATAGATTCTAGCACATAAGAAAATAAGGAAGCTACAAGAGGCCGCGAGAATATTAGCACCATATTAACAATGACTTTAATGGATACAAAAAAACATAATTAAAATAATACTAAAATACAATATCTGTGTTACTTAAAAATAGATTCTAGCACATAAGAAAATAAGGAAGCTACAAGAGGCCGCGAGAATATTAGCACCATATTAACAATGACTTTAATGGATACAAAAAAACATAATTAAAATAATACTAAAATACAATATCTGTGTTACTTAAAAATAGGTTCTAGCACATAAGAAAATAAGGAAGCTACAAGAGGCCGCGAGAATATTAGCACCATATTAACAATGACTTTAATGGATACAAAAAAACATAATTAAAATAATACTAAAATACAATATCTGTGTTACTTAAAAATAAATTCTAGCACATAAGAAAATAAGGAAGCTACAAGAGGCCGCGAGAATATTAGCACCATATTAACAATGACTTTAATGGATACAAAAAAACATAATTAAAATAATACTAAAATACAATATCTGTGTTACTTAAAAATAAATTCTAGCATGTGTCCGTTCACTTGATTGGCTTATCGCAGCGTGTGTGTGTGACGTATGGGGCTAAAAGGAGCCTTATCACTGTTATCAGGAAGGAGGGAGGATAAAGTCTGGTGGGATAAGCGGTTTTGATCCCTTTCTGCCTTGCCCTGATCCCTTAAGCAGGTTAGGGAGCTATGTAGGGCAGCGGGTCAGGGGGGCGGGGGGGGGGGGAGGCGGGAAACTTAACCTCATTTCTGTTGCTTCTTACGTTCCATTTTAACCGTGATTTTTTTTTCTGGGTTAATTTAGATTGGGAAAGATTTGCATTTTTAAGGAATTTGATTTACGTCTATGGAATCATGCTATATTTAAGTATTCTTATTTAATTTTCTGGTTCATTTTGATAGGTAAAGATTTGCATTTGTAAAGAATTAGATTTATATGGAATCTCACTATCTTCAGTATTCTTATTTTATGTGCTAAGTTGCTATGTACATATGTATCTCTATTTAAGTGGCATAGAAGTATTTAAGAAAGTAAAAAGACATGTTTGTTGTGTACCTAAGAACATTAAAAAAGTATAAGCATTGAAGACAAAAAAGTTTACAGACAAAAACAGAAAAAAAAGTCATGTATTCTTCTGTTGCTTTGAAAAAAATATTACGTCATTATATTTTTTGACATTATATTTTCTTTTCCCGTAGGTTGACGACCAGATGAAGCTCCTGCAACACTCCTGGTCCGACCTCCTGATTCTCGACCACCTACATCAACGTATTCACAACAGACTCCAGGTAAACTATTCCTTATTGTGTTGACCTAGTTGTATAGACCTCACTGTACTACTTATTTTACTCTATAGCCTTTAAATTCTCTCTCTCTCTCTCTCTCTCTCTCTCTCTCTCTCTCTCTCTCTCTCTCTCTCTCTCTCTCTCTCTCTCTCTCTCTCTCTCTCTCTCTCTCTCTCTCTCTCTCTCTCTCTCTCTCTCTTTCTTTCTCTTTCTCTCTCTCTCTCTCTCTCTCTCTCTCTCTCTCTCTCTCTCTCTCTCTCTCTCTCTCTCTCTCTCTCTCTCTCTCTCTCTCTCTCTCTCTCTCCTACTACCATTCCTAACACAAGAATCACCTTCCTAACACTTAATACCACTTCCACTACCATTCCTATTCCATTCTCTCTCTCTCTCTCTCTCTCTCTCTCTCTCTCTCTCTCTCTCTCTCTCTCTCTCTCTCTCTCTCTCTCTCTCTCTCTCTCTCTCTCTCATACACAGCCTGAGCTATACTCGCTAAGTCTTCTCTCATCACCTGTATTGTGTTGTTTTCCTTCAATGGATGCACACTTATTGGCGTCCAAACCATCACACATGAACTCATATGGCATTTTTTTTTCTCAAATCATCAACTTCATCTTTTTATTTAACGTCAGATTTTCCCATAATGTATGAGGTTAGATGGTTAATTATACACTTCCAACTACTGTATCTCTCTCTATCCATTGCCTCCACCTCCACCTCTTCAATGCCTCCTTTGTAATCCTTTGTAATGCCTAATACTGCCAGATCCTCTTCCTCTTCTTCCTCTTTCCTCTTCATATTTTTTCATTCATTTCAGTCTTCGTTTGTTTTTTATCGTAAATCATCTAATTTTCCCCTCTTCACCAGGACGAGACCACACTGCCCAACGGCCAAAAGTTTGACCTGCTCTCCCTGGCGCTGCTAGGAACCACACAGTTTGCTGACCGCTTCCACACCATCCTCAGCAAGCTGATTGACCTCAAGTTCGATGTCCCTGAATATATTTGTCTCAAGTTCCTTATTCTCCTAAATCCAGGTGTGTACAGTACTTTGAGCTGATTTATTTTCTTTGATTTGAATGTTATATGATATTTTTGAGGTATTATTTGACAAAAAAAACCTTTTTAACACTTAATACCACTTCCACTACCATTCCTAACACTAAAAACACCTTCCTAACACTTAATACCACTTCCACTACCATTCCTAACACAAAAATCACCTTCCTAACACTTAATACCACTTCCACTACCATTCCTAACACAAAAATCACCTTCCTAACTTAATACCACTTCCACTACCATTCCTAACACAAAAATCACCTTCTTAACACTTATACTACTTCCACTACCATTCCTAACACCATTATACCCATGTTGTGTCCCATCCGTGCATTTAAAACAATACCTTTCTCCCACCCTCCCTCTCTTGACATAGGTATGTGTTCCCCAACAGAGGTGAGACTACTAAGTGACCGACGCTCCGTCATTCAAGCTCACGACCAGGTCAAACAAGCGCTCATGGAATATATCGCCAACGTATATCCTGACGATACGGTAAGCAGACCACCTAGATTTCCTCCTCCTCCTCCTCCTCCTCCTCCTCCTCCTCCTCCTCCTCCTCCTCCTCCTCCTCCTCCTCCTCCTCCTCCTCCTCCTCCTCCTCCTCCTCCTCTCCTCCTCCTCCTCCTCCTCTCCTGAGGTGGGGGGGGAGGAGCCTTCACTTCCTATCTTCTTCTTTTATTAGTTATGGTGTATAAAGCAAACATCTGTAATACCTATCGGTCTCTGTTGTGTTTGTGTTTCCTTGTATTCCTTTGTATTCCTTGATATCCTCCTCCTTCCTCCTCCTCTTTCCTCCTCCTCCTCCTCCTCCTCCACCATCACCACTTAGTCTTCGTTTATTTTTTATCGCAAATCATCTAATTTTCCGATGTCTCTAATTTAGTGATGTCTCTCCATAAACCTCAGTGCCATTATTGTATAAGCAGATATTGCATACTTCAAGAACTGATCTTTTTTATTATCTTAATAATTATTGACCCTCCAGTAGTAGTTTGGAAAATATCTTATCTGTCAGATCAACTGTTTTGGTTGTGGTGTATGAAATGACTTCCAATGGAGACGTTGCTTCAGTTCTGTCCGAGATAAGGATGTTGTTCACAAGCTCACTGCCCTTCCCCCTCCCATAATGATGCCCTCGTCTGACCCTGTGCTATTCTCTGACCCCTACAGGAAAAGTACCAGAAGATGATGGATCTAGTACCAGAGCTTCACTTCATCGCCGACAACGGTGAAAAATACCTTTACTTCAAGCACATAAATGGCGCCGCACCCACGCAGACTTTGCTAATGGAGATGCTACATACTAAAAGGAAATAGAGGAGGAGGTGGCAAGTGTCAAGTCTCAGCCGTCCAGTGCGCCACATGTGTGTAGAGAGGTACGTTTTGTCCCCGCCTCATGTTTAGGAAGGAAATGATGGTGCATATACTAATGATATTTGTCAACCATCAGATTGGTATAGAGTTTGTTTTTCACACAAGTCATCAACCAAACATGTAGGACGGCATAACACAAAGCAATTCACTCTCTAAGAAATAAAACTATTGCAAACTCAAACTTCTACCTATCTTCCAATTTCAATGCAACACGGGATGGAGATAACTACCCAACCCAACCTTCTCAAATATTTTCCTCACACGTGCTCCTTTCACTCACTTTTATCCTTTACCACATTCAAAACATTCAAATCTGTAATCCAACCTGACCTGACACAGAAAGAGACAGTCACATCTCACTCTCCTCTGATGTCTTTCCATGCTAACCATATTTGTATCCTATTTTTCAGGGTGGAAAACAGTCTTTGGTCACCATAGCATAGAGGGCAGGAAGGCCCTGGCCTTGTGCCGTGACTACACAAGCATGACCAGCCAGCCAGCCTGTCTGCCTGCCAGCCAGCCTACCAGCCTGCCACAGTCTGCTACAGTCCAGTAGCTGCTGCTGTCTGCTGCCGGTGCGGGGCGTTCTGTGCCCGGCCGGCGTGGCAGCAGCCGTGCATCACTGCCCATCCCTTACAAGCAAGATGAGGAGCCAAGCGTCGTGTTGTCTGAGGTGACGACGCACAGGAGGATGTCTGCCCACCAAACCCACTCACTGGCTAGGTTGTTTAAAATTGCTGAGTGTCCACTGGATGGAGACTCACCCTCATCCACCACCACCACCACCACCACCACCACTACACCCCACCACTACCACCACCACCACCACTCCACTGTTGCAAGCCTCTCCATAGTGTAGTGCTGTGCTAGTCAAACCCTCCCAGGGATGGAGACGTTGTTTGTGAACGTGACCGACGCCAGACTGTCATCTGTGGTGCTCAGGGCGCGGCTCTGGGATGCCGCCGGGTACAAGAGTAGTGGAGTGGCCTTGATCGATGGACGAGACAAGTGGCCGGTGTGTGGCCCGTGCTATGTGGCCTCCCCCTCCCTCCCTCCCTCCCTCCCCTCCCTCCCTCTTCATTTGTTACCAGAAGCACTGCAGGAGGTGCAATCAGGACTCATAATGTTAGGAAGTTGAGGCTCTCAAGTGCAGACCAGTGGGTGGTGCGCCGCGCCCCTGAACACTTGCCGGCCACCACCGCACACACCAGGGAAAGTTTTCTGTCCCTGTGTGGCGCACAGTACCTCATTTCTCGCTGTTCTTATGGTGGCGGTCTCTTCACTCATTCACTTTGGTACAAAGCTCTCACTTGTGAATACGTTTCAACACTTATATAATCTATTTATTTCTTGAGTATAATTACAAAGCACTGGGCACTTGTCCAATCTGTTGCCCATATACATAAATACTATAAAAAAGATTCATACTTTAATGCATAACACATAGATGTAGGTGTTGTGAATTAGTTTTTGATACTGTTGTTTTGTACAAGAGATTATAATACCTTAGCAGAGTAATGTATTCTTGCATGAGCAATGATCTCTGACCAGATATTGCTGCCACTTGTCCAAGATGTGTGTTTGGTGCGAGGCAGGCGAGCGGGCCACCTGCTCCCTTCTCAATGTCTGTTACATAGATATAATGTTAGAAGAGTTTTTCATTACCAAGCAGAAGCATAAATATCTAGTGCCTCATCTAGGTTAACCCAGCATGTACAAAATACATCCCTGAGGCACGCCAGCAGGAGGCAAGTCGGAGCCACCTACTCCATTGGACTCTTCCCAAATTGCTTGCCCTGTGCAATATTAATTTTATTTTCTTATCAGAATGAAACGAGATTCTTTTTAAGCTAATTTAAACCTTGTACCGATTGCCTTTTGGTGCCGCAACGAGACGTCAAGAAAGCATTAGTATTTTCACCGAGGTCTGTTCTCAAAATTTGAGCAGTGCACTGAGCGTTGTTTTCAAGACAAAACGAAAATAGAAAAGAAGCCACTTAAATGTGTAGCAATGAGAAGCAATGCTCTTAATTATTATTCTTTCTTCTTCTTCCCTCTGTTAATATTTCTTTAGATTTAAATAATACAGCTGTTTAAGTTTAAGTTTAAAATTAAGATTTGGAACATTCCAATTCTCGGGATTCAAGGGCATTCTTCACCTGAGCTAAACGTCCTTCCTGGTGTTGTCTCGGCATGATCCCACGACGTCATCCTATCATTAAAAACCATCCCGGCCGTTGCTGCTGCACATTCCGCGTTGCTAACTATAATATTTGCAGCTGAAGTGTCGTAGTACCTTCCATCCTTCCCTCACACCTTCCTTCACTCCCTCCCTGCATATGTTATCATTCTTATTCACCTTAACCCTCTTTGTACAGACTCTTTACTTCCCTAGATGTGTAAGTTTCTCTCTAGTTCGCTTTCCTCTATTGCTACTCATTGCAAGATTTATATTTTTTTCTGTCCATTTCTTTCTTTTTTTAAGCTATGACTATCTAGGTTTAATTTTTTATGTATTTTGTTGAGAAAAGATAAACGTAGGGTGTTATCTTCCTCCTCCTCTTCCTCTTCCTCCTCCTCTGCAGCAGTAGCATCAGCAGCAGCTAACTGAACCCTGCAACTTTTTTATATTTGTACTGATAAGTTAATTTCATTTCCCGTCTCGCCTACTTAAAGATGTGCACATGTCTCATTTACTATTACCTATTGTTACTATTATAATTATTATTATAATTCTCGTTATTATAATTGACATATAATTATCACAATCAGAATATGGCATGCTTGTCTTAAAATATTATATAAAAAAAAGAGAAATAATAACAGGGAAAAATTCTTAAGGTGATTTGTAGCCTTTAACAAAAAATATTAATATTTTTGTACCAATTGATATCTATTACATTTAAATCTATAATGTAGTAAGTAAAAAAAGGTCTTTATTAGATGAGAGAACTGACCACAGACTGACTTAGATACAGTGGGAGGAGCTAGTGTACAGATGTTGAATTGTAGTAAGAGAGATTTATTTTTGAGAAAACCCCTATTTTGAGCACAAGAGAGATATGTTAAGATTGTATTTAAGTCAGCCTGTGCCTTTGCCCCCCCCCTGCCCCCCTGCGCCCCCCTCGTTACTGCGGATCAGGAGTGTGAGCGGTGAGAGTGGCGCCTGGAGCAGCCTCACCCGGGATTACTCTGTGTTGTGATTAGGTCAAGAAGCGATGGAAGAAAAGCCCTGTGTTGGCGGCTCATGCTCTGTGATCTCCGTTCTTTCTAATTTTTTTTTTTTTTACTTCCACCATCCATGTGATAATCGATCCACAATCTTAAGATGCTAATCATTCAATGCCCCGGGTTTTTTTTCCGCTGTTCTATTTTTGTCTCTAAGTTTCCGACTCGTTTCGTTATTTCCTGAAACTAAAACGACTTATTAAAGAATCCACTCACGTTGGCACTTCTCATGGCATTGGGTGAAAACTCTCCAACAACTGAAACTAGGAAAAGATAAATAGATAAATTGTACATATTTTCTTTAGTGTCGTGTAAAAAGATGGAAAGCAAGTGTTCTTTGTAAAAAAAAAACCTGTATGTTAAGAGGAATATATTTCATCAGCCTTGTGGTGACCCTCCGACGCGGCCTCGGGTCTGCGAAGCTTCTTGATACCAGTGCCTATTAATAGACCTTTTTTTCCCTCCCCTTCGAGCCGAGAGTCACCACAAGACAATGACGCGTTTTATATACGACAGCCCAAGCACAGAGTAGCCGGGATTGTAGGTCAACTTATTAGATTCTATAATTAATGCTAATAACTGAGATGGGATTAATAAAGTGTTTTATTTAGAACATTACATTTCATTTCTTCTTTTCCTGTGTGTTGTATTACCTGTGGGTTTTGTTTTTGTTTTTTTGTTTTTGTGTGTGTGTGTGTGTGATATCTTGTTATAAGTTTCATATCTTCTGTTTAGTCTCCAGTTAATGTGAACTAAAAAAAAAGGTCAATTTAATCTAGAATTCATGAAAACACTGAAGTTTTTTAAGGATTTTTTTTATAATTTTTTTTTTTATTTTTTTTTTTTTTTTATAAGTAGGTAAAGGTTAGGTTAGGTTAGATATAGGTTCAGTTAGGTTCAATTTGTGTTTATTGTTGCTGTCCTATCATTACAGCATATTATTTTATTTTTTACACCACAAAGGACTGGCCAAGGGCAAAAAAAAAGAGTTAACAAAAGTCCCACTTACGTAATTGCCAATCCCTATAAAGAATTAGCTCTTCATAGCAGAAGGTTGACATTTCAAAGCATTATATATACGTATATATATATATATATCAATTGCATTACATTATTATTAGTGTGAACTCAAAAAAGATCAATTATTTCATGTAGGATTAATGAAAACAGAAGGAGAATTTTATTGTAGCTATTCTTTCATTACAGCATAGCTCTTCGCAGTATAAGGTTGTCATTGTAAAGCCTGGTAAATATCACACTATTCCTTGTGTGTACTTAAAAAAAAAAAAAAAATTATGTAGGAGTCCTGAAAACAAAAGGAAATTAGGTTTTTGCTGTCTATTTATTACTGTTCATGGGTGACATATTATAGTTTTGTTGACTAGTACATGTCACACAACTTAACGATATAATTTTCTAGTACATAACTATTTTTTATCAATATTATGCTAAAGATAGAGAAGGAATCAAGAATTTCACAAAGAAAAAAAGAGCAGCCGCGAGAAAAAAGTTTCAAAATTTGGCGGGAATAATTGTAAAGTGTAAACAGAGTGAACAGACAGACGACGCCTAGAAGGTGGCGGCGGTGAACAGGTGGAGTGTGCGGAGCTGGATTTACGTCAATTACTCATCAACCAAGAGGAGAAGCAGCCTCACAGGACCTTATAATCATGAAGTAAGTGCTCGTGAACTGCTAAATACAAGTCTTGTTCACTTACATTGCTGTGGTGTTATGCTACGTGACCACAGACCTGTGCAAAATCAAAGGAGAGACAGCATGTGATAGCTTTGACAGTATTATTCCAGATGAACACCGAATTCACTTTGGTGGACGAAACTATTTTTTTCTGGTGAGTTTTGATGTGCTTTTAATTAATCTGCTAACCGTTTAGGTCGCCATTTTTTTTTTTTTTTTTTTTTTTTTTTTCAGTAGGTAACTAAAGGTTAGGTTAGGTTCAGTTAGGTTCAATTTGTGTTTTTGTCATTTTTGTTGCAAATCACAAAAAAAAAAAAAAAATTGCGACGGAAACGGTCAGTCAAAAGTCATTCAAAACATCAAAACTCACCAGAAAAAAATAGTTTCGTCCACCAAAGGAAGTTCGGTGTTCATCTGGAAATTTGCCGTTTTGACAAATGGCGCGACTCTCCTTACCCACCACCAGGGCATGTAGTACGGTACGGTACGGTAATATTTTTCGTAATTCGTACCTCAGATAAATACAGTACCGTAATTCCGTAACGTACCTGGATATTTGTATCGTACCGTACTGGTACGATTAGTTTTCGTACCGTAATTTCGAACTATTTTTCGTACCCAACAAAGATTTGACTTTCAGAAACAAAATCAATAATTGACAAAATTACCAATAATTTTCCATTGTGATTAATATACACATACTTTTGCAGGTAGTACATACAACACAGTAATTTTAACCCATTTATCTCTATATACTACATACATTTCATAATTACATCCTATACCCAAGACTTACAAATCATTAATATCTATATATATATATATAATATATTATATATATATATATATATATATATATATATATATATATACCTAATTTAGTTTTTGTTTTGTTTATGTATTACATCGTAAAACCATGATGGCATCAACAATATCTTCCTTCAATTCTAACCTTAAATCGTTTAGGATGTAGCGCAACCCAGAGAATGTTCTTTCAACACTGGCCTGCGTCACAGGCAGAGCAATAGCCACTTCATTCAGGCAGTCTGCAACAAACAAACAGACACGCACGCGACACGAAACAAACAGACACGCGCGCACAAACACACACACACACACACACACAACACACAACACAAACACACACACACACACACACAAACCAACACACACAACACAATACAAAACAAACAAACAAACAAACAGACACGCACGCACACACAAACAGACACGCACGCACGCACACACACAAAAAAAAACCAGACACGCACGGACTCAAATAAACAAACACACGCACGACACACACACAAACAAAACAAACACGCACGCACACAAACACAAACAACAGAAACGCACGCACACCACACAAAACAAACAGACATGCACTCACACACAAACAAACAGACACGCAGCACACACAAAAACAAAACAGACATGCACTCACAACAAAAACAAAAAAGAACACACAAACACAAAAAACAGACACGCACGTACAACACAAAAAACAAACAGACATGCACTCACACACACAAAAAAACACGCACACAAACACAAACAACAGAACGCGCGTCAGACAACAAAAACAAACAAACATGCACTTACACACACAAACAACACAGACACGCACACAAACACAAACAAACAGACATTGCACGTACACAAACAGACAGGCACAACGCACACAAACAAACAGACACGCACGCACGCACACAACAAACAACACGCACGCAAAACACACAAAAAAACAAACAGACGCACACACACACAAACAGACACGCACACACGCAAAAACAAACAGACCGCACGCAAACACACAAACCAAAAACAGACACGCACATAACACAAAACAAACAAACAGACACGCACACACACACGCAAAACAAACAGACACGCACACAACACAAACACAACAACAGACACGCACACCCACACGCAAACAAACAGACACGCACACACACACAACTCCAACAAACAGACACGCACGCACAAAACAAACAAACAGAAAACGCACACACACACAAACAGACACGCACACCACACAAACAAACAGACACACATACACACAAACAAACAGACAGACACACATACCACACAAACAACACGCCACCACACACACAAAAAACAGACACGCACACACACACACACAACCACACACACACACACACACACCACACACACACACAACCACACACAAACAGACACGCACACACACAAACAAATTAACAGACCGCCCACAAGCAAACAAACAGACACGCACATCACACACCACACACAAACCCAAACAAGACACGCAACATATCACCACACACACACACAACACACACACACAAACAGACACGCACACACACACACACAAACAAACAAATAAACAGACACGCACACACACAAGCAACACAAACAGACACGCACACACCCACCCACACACACACACACACACAAACAAACAAATAAACAGACACGCACACACACAAGCAAACACAACAGACACGCACACACACCACACACACACACCACAAGCAAACAAACAGACACGCACACACCACAAACCATACACGCAACCCACACCAAACAAACAGACACGCATACCACACACACACACAAATAAACAGACACGCACACACACAAACAAACAAACAGACACGCACACACACAAACAAACAAACAGACACGCACACACACACCACACAAACAAACAGACACGCACACACACACACACACCACAAATAACAGACGCACACACACACAAACAAACAACAGACACGCACACACACACACACACAAAGACATGCACGCACGCACACCACAAACAAACAAACAGACACGCACGCACACAAACACAAAAAAACAGACACACACAAACACAAACAAACAAACAGACAACACAACACAAACAAAGGACACACACAACAAACACTGCGCACACACAAACAAACCACACGCACACCAATCACAAACAAACAGACACGCGCGCACACACAAAAATACAAAAAAACAAATAGACACGCACACATACACAAACAAACAGACACGCACACACACAACACACACAAAACAAATAAACAGACACGCAACACACGCACAACAAACAAACAGACACGCACACACACACAAACACAAACAAACAGACACGCACACACACACACACACACACAAACAAACAGACACACACACACACACACACACAAATAAACAGACACGCACACACACAAACAAACAAAACAGACACGCACACCACACAAACACAACAAACAACACCAGACACGCACACACACACACACACAATACAAACAGACACGCACACACACACACACACACAAACAAACAGACACACACAAACAAACAGACATACACAAACAACACACACACACACACATAGACACGCACACACACACACACAAAACACACACACACACAAACAAACAGACCACACACACACACACACACACAAATAAACAGACACGCACACACACACACAAACAAACAAACAGACACGCACACACACACACACAAACAAACAAACAGACACGCACACACACACACAAAAAGACATGCACGCACACACAAACAAACAAACAGACACGCACACACACAAACACAAACAAACAGACACACACACAAATACAAACAAACAAACAAACAAACAGACACACACAAACAAAAACAAACGGACACACACACACAAACACACAAACAAACACACGCACACACAATCACAAACAAACAGACACGCACACACACAAAACAACAACAAAACAAATAGACACGCACACACACACACAAACAAACAGACACGCGCACACACACCACACACACACCACACAAACACACAAACGAACACCAACGCACACACACACACAAACAAACAGACACGCACACACACAAACAAACAAACAGACACGCACGCAGGCACACACAAACAGACACGCACGCACGCACACACAAACAAACAAACAAACAGACACGCACGCACACACAAACAAACACACAACACACACACACACAAACAAACAGACACGCACATACACACAAACAAACAGACACGCACGCACACACACAAGCAAACAGACACGCACGCACCGACACACACACACACACAAACAGACACGCACACACACACACACACACACACACACACACACACACACACACACACACACACACACAAGTGTGTTAAATGCAAGTGGGTATGTGAGTAATGGGGCCGACGCCCCACGCCACCTGACTTATCTCCTTGACCTGACCGAGGAGGTCAGGAGGCTGAGGGATAATCCCCATTCCTCGTTCACACCCAGCCGTTCTCAGGCAGCTTGGCAGAAATTCTACCTGGCTAATGAGGTCACACGGGGGTGTTAATTAATGGAGTCAAATCTCGCTCATTCATTCCCCTATCCGCCCATCCATCGCCCAATGGGCGGCGGCAGTATGGGCGGCGCCCATACTGCTGGGTACGAAAATGGTTCGATATAAGTACGGAAATAAAAATCGAACTTTCGTACCGTACCGAACTTGAAGAAATATATCGAACCGTAATATCGAACCGTACTTTTAGCCCTTAAATAACCGTACCGTACCGTAATTTCGTACCGTACCGTACCGTACTACATGCCCTGCCCACCACGTGATAAAAATCGCTTCTCAGGCAATCTGAAGCTACGTATGGCCTCGTCACAAAGTGCGTAATCTACGTAGTATAGCTTCTGGTCTACGGTACCTAACTGGGTATTATACCAGATGAACACTGACTTCACTTTGGTGGACGAAACTATTTTTTCTGGTGCGTTTTGGTGTTTTGAATGAATCTGCTAACCGTTTCTGTCGCAAATATTTTTATTTTTTTTATTTTTATTTTTTAGGCAAAGGTTGTGTTATGTTAGGTATAGGTTATGTTAGGTAAAGATTAGGTTAGGTATAGGTTCGGTTAGGTTCAATTAGTTTTTTTGTCATTTTTGTTGCAAATCACTAAAAAAAAAAAAAAAAAAGATAGAAACGGTTAGCAGATTCATTCACAACACATCAAAACTCACCAGAAGAAAATTGGTTCGTTCACCAAAGGAAGTTCGGTGTTCATCTGGAAATTTACCCCTAACTGAATAACCACTGCAGCAATTCAAAGACACGTAAATTGTAACACACATGCGTAACTTCAGTCTTATGCCCGTATTCGTAGTCACATACCATCATTGTACGTGGTCATTGTTCATTTTTTGTCTTGTCCTAATTAAATCAATATGTCATGCCAGCTCTGTTGTGATTGCAATAGGAGTACTGTATGATTGCTCTAGTACTTTCCATGGCAGCTACAAGATCAAGTCAATAATTTTGACTGAGTAGAAATGGAACAAAATCATAGCAATTACCACGAGCAATCATGGTATGTGACTACGAATACGAGCATAATTTGTATTAAGACTGCGTTCTGCTGTTATTGTGTTGCCTCCCACACCTGCTTGGGGGTGGCAGGTGTGGGCATTGTATGGAGACAACATACAGTACACTAATCACTGAGCTATTCAGGCTGACTCACATCTACAGGTTGATAACTCACACTTATACTAATATCCATCACACACGCAAGAGTTTAAGTTGGAGCCTCAGACAGAGACACAATCAATCAATCATTGGGGGCATACGCCGTGGGGCGCGTCGCCTCGCCCACCCTACGACGCCACTCCCGGGGGTCACCACGCGCGAGTTCCCATGCAGGCTCCTTTCCCATACCAAGCAGCTCTCGACAAGAAACATCAACTTGCCCCAGCCACGAGCCCTGTGGGCGCCCCCTTGGCCTCCTCCACGCCGGATTGTCTCTTACAGATACAACCCGATGGGAAGGATCGGTTTCAGGGTAGCGTGCCACATGCCCATATAGCCGAAGTTGGCGCTGACGGACTATGCAGGTAATAGGCCTCGATTCAGTCTCACGGTGCAATCGCTGATTTGACACGTAATCATCCCAGCGATACCCCATGATTCTGCGAAGACACTTATTACCAAAGGCATTGATTCGTCTCTTCAAGTCACTATTTAGTGTCCATGTCTCACAACCATAGAGTAAGACAGGGATCACAAGCGACTTGAAGATCCGGATCTTTGTCCCCCTGCACAGGTACCGACAACGCCAAATACTCCCGCTGAGCGAGTCCATAACACCGTGGGCTATGCCAATCCGTCGTAAGACTTCTTGACGTGACCCGCCGTCATTATGGACTGCGCTACCAAGGTATGTAAAACTTTCCAAGATCTCAATGTCCTCGCCACACACATGAACAGACTGTACTGCTTCATCTAGTAAGTCTCCAAATACCTGGACCTTAGTCTTGAGCCAGGAGACCTCAAGTCCCAAAGGCTTTGCCTCCTCGTGCAGCGCCTCGAGAACCATCACCAGGACCTCCAGCGACTCAGCAAAGATTAATGCATCATCGGCAAAAACAAGATCAGTGATCTTGGTGTTGCCGACGGATGCTCCACAATCACTTTGATCTACAACCTTGTCCAATACCCAGTCCATACAAGCGTTGAAAAGTGATGGGGCAAGGACGCACCCCTGCCTCACTCCTGTATTCACAGGAAAGAAGCTGGATACACCTGCCCCACACTTCACAGCACTCTCAGTCCCAGAATACAGACCAGTTATCAAACCAATAGTCCTTGCAGGAATCCCTCGAAGTCGCAGAAGATCCCAGAGTGACTCACGATGCACTGAGTCAAACGCCTTCTTGAGATCAACATATGCAAGCATCCCCTGTCGAAACTCACGTCGGCGTTCCACGAGGACACGACCAGACAGAGACACACTAACCATGGAATTCCTTACTGAGCACGAAAGCAAGTATGTTGACAGGAACTACCACGTGTAGGTTTCGGGGCCCCTTGTAGCTTTTGTAGCTTCCTTATTACCTCCGCCAACGAAGTTGGAGGGGTTATGTTTTCACCCCGATCTGTCTGTCTGTCTGTCTGTTAGTGTACAGGATTTCTCGAAAAGTTACAAATAGATTTGAACTGAACTCGGTATACCAAGTCTAAGGAAGAACTGATTTAATTTTGGATGAAATCTATTGACAACTGTTGCTATGGCAACCAATTGATGAAATATTCGGCCGGAGATATGCGCTCATACTGAGTGCATAATATATATATATATATATATATATATATATATATATATATATATATATATATATATATATATATATATATATATATATATATATATATATATATATATATATATATATATATATAATATATATATATATATATATATATTATATATATATATATATTATTATTTATTTACTTTACTTTTTTTTTTTTTTTTTTAAACTTTTTTATATTCGGGCGGAGGTATGCGCTCTACTGAGTGCCCCCCCCCCCCCCCCCCCTAGTTTTCTTATGTTCTTATGTTTTTATGTAACGTAACTTCTGGTGTGTGGCGGCCTTTAAAGGTGGTCTAACTAAATCTGCTGGGTATATGCAAGAAAGGTGTTAATGAATGATTATGTGAACAAGAAAAGTGTTAAAAAGGTGCATTTTTTCAGTTTTCGTTCTGATTCAGGATTATTTAGAAATATCTTAGTTGAAAAAGTGAAGGGGGGGCATGGAGGCAAGGACCCACTACTAGGGGGGGCATGGAGGCAAGGACCAACTACTAGGGGGCGTGGTGGTAAAAAAAAAAGTTAAGAAACACTGTTCTAAAAGATGTAGGTCTCTCTCTCTCTCTCTCTCTCTCTCTCTCTCTCTCTCTCTCTCTCTCTCTCTCTCTCTCTCTCTCTCTAGTATTTAAGTCCTTTAGATGAGAAAAAAACTGCTCCAAGTCCTTATTTGAGCCTAGGATAGGTATACCGTAACTTTTTTTTAAATCGATTTTCTCTCATGTCTCCTCTACTTATACTTAAACGTCTATTTGTGAGGCTTTTTGTTTTTTCAATTGGTTTAAAAAAAATCTATTTTCAGTATTAATATATGTGCTATTTTGGTAATTTATTGAAAATAATATTCCTGTATTTAGTAATGCTATCTATTTATCCTTTACATTATTAATTATCTTATTTCTATATCAAGTTAAGAGGATATCAAGTTAAGAGGATATCTGTGTGTTTCAATATATTACATTTCTTTTCGTATCATTTCCGGTATAACTTTTGGGTTTATTGTTTCGATTTAGTTTCTTGGGTCTTGGTCTGGGACTGGGTTTTTGTCTACTTATATATAATCGACCTTATTCTTTCGTATATTTGGGTTGCGAGGGGTTATGTGTGTCTCCTAAGTTATCCCTTGCGCTCTATGTGTTTGTGTGTGTTTATGTGACGAGGAAAACTGATTGAGGGATTTAAAGGGGCAACATTAACGTAAAATACGAAAAAAATTGGCTTTTTTATTTCTTCTCCAAACTATGGTCTGTAACTGTTTTTAAGATGCATAAGTCATTTAATGATTTTCTTATACTTTTCCCCAATCTTTAAGGCCTTCGTTAAAATTTTGATATTTGGTGGGGGAAAAGGTATTATTTTACACTAGGACCGAAACTCCCTACACAATTGGGAGTGTGGTTTCTGTTTACCTTATTGGATTCTAGGAAACATTCTCTCTATGAGCTTCCGTCGCAAATAATTAATTTTGGAGATATGACATGTTGTTCATAGGGATGCGAGAGACCAGTGTTTACGTCCGCCTCATTCTTCTTCTTCTTGTGACCTGCATCGCCTCGATTCTTCCCTTGTCGTGGACACTTTTTAATGAGGATTTGGCCAGGGTTTTTTTGACCCTGGATTTGGCTTTAGTTTGGAGGTTAAAGCGTGGGGTTAGGTCAGGTTAGTGAGTCATAAGGTGGGGTTAGGTTAGTTTAATTTTCATATCTCATATGTACACGCCTTCCTATTAAAAATATCTTATATCTCCGAAAGTAGTGATTTGCGACGGAAGCTCATAGAGATAATGTTTCTTAGAATCCAATAAGGTGAACAGAAACCAGACTCCCAATTGTGTAGGGAATTTCGGTCCTAGTGTAAAATTTCCGGGAAATGCGCTTATTTCGTTACATTTACACCAATGATTTCATTGATCACTCATTGTATTGGTTTTACGGGTTATGTGTGTATATTATGTACATTACCGTGTAATTCTTCGATGATTTTGTGTATTAAGTGATGTTTGCTTTTAGTGAACGAAGAAGACTGTGATTTGTAGAGACCTAGGATTATGTCACGAGTTTGTTGACTATCGTTTCGCTATCAGTGTATTTTATGCAGTTGAAACCATAAATTAATGGGATTATGACTATGTGAAGGTAATTAGGAAAATGTAGCATGATACCCGCAAACAGGTAGGAAATTTTCAGTGTTGAATATTGGTATTATTGTACAACAGAGTGAAAGTGATTGTTTTAGGCTCGTTGTTTATTATGTTAGGTAATTTATGTGTGGTATGTTCTGAACTAGCCTGTATTAATGATGTGTTTTCCGTGTTGTAGTTTTTTCGGATTTGCTTACAGTAGGTAAATGTTCCGGTGTGGCACTTGTTCCGCTCCGTGTTCATGTTTCCGTCTCCGTGGTGGCAGTCGTCCCTGTTGTGCATGGTGTACCTGTCCCGGGTGGTATGTGTGTCCTATCTCCGTGTAGTGCATGTGGTCTGTCCTCCGGTGTGTGATGGGGACATGCTACCGTGTTGTGATTGTTTGTCTCCGTGTTTTGCATTGTGTCTGTTGTGTTGGCATGTGTAGTCCGACCCGTGTGGTAGTGCGCCTGTCTCCGGGTGGACATGTGCGTCCTGCTACAGTAGGTGTAGTGGTCACGACCCGTTATGTAGCATGTTGTTGTCTCCTGTGTGTGTTAATGTGTGTCCATGTCTCGTGTAATGTGTGCAGATGTGGTACTATGTCTGTCGTGTGTGCATGTGTGTCGTTCCGTGTGTGTGTTGTGTGTCTGTCTCGTGTGGTGCATGTGTCCTGTCTCCGTGTGTGTGCATGTGTGTCCTGTCTCCGTGTGTGTGCATGTGTGTCCTGTCTCCGTGTGTGTGCATGTGTGTCCTGTCTCCGTGTGTGTGCATGTGTGTCCTGTCTCCGTGTGTGTGCATGTGTGTCCTGTCTCCGTGTGTGTGCATGTGTGTCCTGTCTCCGTGTGTGTGCATGTGTGTCCTGTCTCGTGTGTGTGCATGTGTGTCCTGTCTCCGTGTGTGTGCATGTGTGTCCTGTCTCCGTGTGTGTGCATGTGTGTCCTGTCTCCGTGTGTGTGCATGTGTGTCCTGTCTCCGTGTGTGTGCATGTGTGTCCTGTCTCCGTGTGTGTGCATGTGTGTCCTGTCTCCGTGTGTGTGTATGTGTGTCCTGTCTCCGTGTGTGTGTATGTGTGTCCTGTCTCCGTGTGTGTGTATGTGTGTCCTGTCTCCGTGTGTGTGTATGTGTGTCCTGTCTCCGTGTGTGTGCATGTGTGTCCTGTCTCCGTGTGTGTGCATGTGTGTCCTGTCTCCGTGTGTGTGCATGTGTGTCCTGTCTCCGTGTGTGTGCATGTGTGTCCTGTCTCCGTGTGTGTGCATGTGTGTCCTGTCTCCGTGTGTGTGCATGTGTGTCCTGTCTCCGTGTGTGTGCATGTGTGTCCTGTCTCCGTGTGTGTGCATGTGTGTCCTGTCTCCGTGTGTGTGCATGTGTGTCCTGTCTCCGTGTGTGTGCATGTGTGTCCTGTCTCCGTGTGTGTGCATGTGTGTCCTGTCTCCGTGTGTGTGCATGTGTGTCCTGTCTCCGTGTGTGTGCATGTGTGTCCTGTCTCCGTGTGTGTGCATGTGTGTCCTGTCTCCGTGTGTGTGCATGTGTGTCCTGTCTCCGTGTGTGTGTATGTGTGTCCTGTCTCCGTGTGTGTGCATGTGTGTCCTGTCTCCGTGTGTGTGCATGTGTGTCCTGTCTCCGTGTGTGTGCATGTGTGTCCTGTCTCCGTGTGTGTGTATGTGTGTCCTGTCTCCGTGTGTGTGTATGTGTGTCCTGTCTCCGTGTGTGTGTATGTGTGTCCTGTCTCCGTGTGTGTGTATGTGTGTCCTGTCTCCGTGTGTGTGCATGTGTGTCCTGTCTCCGTGTGTGTGCATGTGTGTCCTGTCTCCGTGTGTGTGCATGTGTGTCCTGTCTCCGTGTGTGTGCATGTGTGTCCTGTCTCCGTGTGTGTGCATGTGTGTCCTGTCTCCGTGTGTGTGTATGTGTGTCCTGTCTCCGTGTGTGTGCATGTGTGTCCTGTCTCCGTGTGTGTGATGTGTGTCCTGTCTCCGTGTGTGTGATGTGTGTCCTGTCTCCGTGTGTGTGCATGTGTGTCCTGTCTCCGTGTGTGTGTCATGTGTGTCCTGTCTCCGTGTGTGTGCATGTGTGTCCTGTCTCCGTGTGTGTGTCATGTGTGTCCTGTCTCCGTGTGTGTGCATGTGTGTCCTGTCTCCGTGTGTGTGCATGTGTGTCCTGTCTCCGTGTGTGTGCATGTGTGTCCTGTCTCCGTGTGTGTGCATGTGTGTCCTGTCTCCGTGTGTGTGCATGTGTGTCCTGTCTCCGTGTGTGTGTTATTGACCCATGGTCTTGTCCACGCGAGTCGGACTCGCGATCGCCTGTTTCACCCTCCCAGTGCGAGCTTGGAGTTCATTATTACCGATCTTTGGGTAATGCACACACCACATACCCCCATCCCCTTGCTCAAGGGAGACAGTAACCGCCCAAATTTCACAGTGGAAAAATCCCCGGGAATGAGCGGGGTCGGGGATCGAACGCCGGACCACAGAATGATGCCGGGCGCCCTAACCAACTGACCCACACGGACGATGTGAGTGAGCGTGTGTGTGTGTGTGTGTGTGTGTGTCTGTCCCGTCATATTCATACAAGATTGTTCAGTTTGTTTTATCAGTTGTCAGACGGTGGCAGAGCAGAGCCTGTGTGTATGAGGGGACAGGAAACCGGCGAGCTAGTTTGGGGAAGGAATGGGAAGAGCAGGAAGGAGTCGAGGGGAGGAGGGGGAAGGAAGGGAGAGGGCCTGGCGAGGTAGTTTGGGGGAAGGTGGGGAGAGAGCAATGCCCTGTGCCTCACCAAACCCCCGTCAGTGGTCTTACCTTGCGCGTGTGACTCAGGGGAGGGAAGGAAAAGGGAGAAAGAGTGTTTTATGATATCCGCGCACCAACTTTCACTCTATGTAATGTCTCAGTTTCCACGTTGCTCTCGATCCTCAACCCATCGATTCTTTGCGGTACTTTAATGTTTGAGGGACAGGAAGGAATGGTATCTTGGGTGGAGTTGAGGAGAAAGGAGGAGCGAGGAACTGGTTAGAGCCTTAAAAGAAGCATCGTAAGTCTGGCATGTTGCAGAGGCCAGAGGTAGTTCAGGCGTGGCGACGAGACAAGGTAGAAGCAGCAGCAGGTGGAGGGCCAAGGAGGTAACCCACTATTGCCATATTCACTGTTGCCATATGAAACCAGCGCTGTCTTTATCACCGCAGCGTAACACTAAGGGGGCGGCTGGGATCATAGGATAGCAGGCGTTTAATGCTGCTTGTCTTGTTTCTGATTGGCGTGTCTCTGAGTCCGATGATAAGGGGAAAGATAGTTGTAGAAAGCTTCCTGTGCAACCTATAGACCTGTGTACCTGTGACTGTTATGATGATCGTAATGAACGTATTAACCCCTTGAAACCCAAAACGTAATTTGGGTACCATTAGACGATTTTTAGTGAATATAAGCAATATTTTATAGATATAACCTATATAGTATCTTTGTCGACTAACTAAATTGGTATATTCAATTACTTTTCGTAATTTCATGGCTCGACAAGTACAATTTTTTATAGCCAAGGAAAGATCTGGGCGTGACGGGGTTAAAAGGCTTATTGCGTTGCTGCGAAAACTGAAATGGAGAAATAGAAGGGGAGTATATAGTCTTAACCATATTATTTGATTTGAAATGTTCTCGGTCTAGATAAACATTGGATAATCGCCACGTATGTTTTGTATTTCATTATCTTTGTATTATCCAGAACATTTCCATGATCTCCCTCCCTTCCCTTTCCAGTCGTATCCAAATAGAAATTACGAATACTTCTTTAAATCACTCTACATTGCATCTGTAACTAAATAACCAGACCGCAGGGACCAGATTATGACATCCTACCGTCAGCTTAGTATCTTGGCAATCCTACTACCATAGATGTGTGTGTGTGTGTGACCTTGAGAGCTACGGAACACTATCTCCAGAAGTGACAAAAAAGGGGCTACAAAAACTTTACCTCCCCGCCTCTCTCTGGCAGTCCCTCCCTCCAGTGGACCCTTGTAACATTCCATAGCGTCTCGGCGTTGCTTGTAATGTGTACTCAGGAGCCTTACAGATGACCCCCAGGTACCCGCCCACCTGCCAGATCGCTACCGCCCTCCTCCTAAGGAAAGTCACCGAGGTATGGAGAGTTGCCAAGCGCCCCAAAAAGTCTTAAGTCAGTCGGTCTTTGCTCACTGTTGAGTTAACACGTGTTGTTAGTGCACGCGCGTGTGTGTGTGTAGTCGAGTATTCATGTGTGTGTGTATGTATGTACAGTGCCCGTGTACTGTACTGCTTACATCCAGGACGGAAAGGTTGACTTGTGTACAGAGAACCATGCCAAGAAGTTGATTTTTATAGCCTTCTTCCAGTGGTCCTTCTCTTCCTCCGCCTCCTCCTCGACGCTGCCCCCATGGAGGTAAGGAGGCTAAAGGGCACTGACTTGAGAGAGGAGAGAGAGAGAGAATGAATGCTATGTTAGTATCTCAAAAAACATTTAATTTATAAAGGCAAAATATATGGGTGGTTTTAGCTTACAGAATAGGTGAGAAAGAGTTGAGAACGAGGCATTGGAGTGAAGGGAAGGAAGGGGAGCTGAGATGACTGTCAAGCTGATGTGACATGACGTTTAAAAGGGTCCATACAAAAACCGGATCGGACCGGATCGGACCGGATCGGAGCAGTAAACACCGGATCGGAGCTATAAAATAGCCAAATGAGGGCGACATTAAGCATTTTAAGGCACTGGGCGACAGTTTTGTGGGGTTATCCCACAAATGGGCGACAGTTTTGTGGGGTTATCCCACAAATGGGCGACAGTTTTGTGGGGTTATCCCACAAATGGGCGACAGTTTTGTGGGGTTATCCCACAAATGGGCGACAGTTTTGTGGGGTTATCCCACAAATGGGCGACAGTTTTGACTTCACGTATTTGCTACGTGCGTCTTGTTATCGTGACGTCACAGTGACGTCACGATGACGTTACCTCGTCTCACTGGTCACTCCCCAGGGGGAGTTACTAATTACTAATTAGTAACAATTATTACTTAACAATTATTACGTAACAATTATTAGTAAAATTACTAATAATTACTACCTATTACACGGCCTGTAGAGGGTGTTGGTGGCGTAGCGTGATGCTGTAGGAAGGATGGTATATAGTAGTAGTAGCTACTAGAGGGGCACGTGAGAGACAAAATTTTCGGTCCACGGACTTATTTCAGCAGACGACACCATAATGTACGACAAACGCCTCGCAACCCTTACCGACGACATCGCTAGCTCTCTTCCTTGTTTCCTTAAATATTTCACGACCCGGGTGGCTCCACTAGTCCGCGAGGTGGTTGCGGTTGTCGGCGCAGCTGGATGCATCGACCAGACGTGGACCAACAATAATTGCGAGAGCGTCAACCCTGTATTGAAACATCTGATAGACTGGAAGCCCCAACCAGCACACCACCTCGCCAAGACCCTTATCCAACATAGACAGGCACAATACAAGGACGTGGAGAGAGCGATGATCTGTCCAGGTAATTACAAACTAGCACCCGACTTTGCAGGTTACTCGATCAAACTGAGTGTGTACGCAACCAAAACGGCGGCGGAAAGACAGAAACTATGGAAAAAAAATTCTGCACAGCACGGGTAATTTCTGCAGACAGACTGTAACCAGCTCCGACGGCCAGCTCACCCCACCCAAGGCCCTGGGCGGCGGTAAAAAACCAAACCAAAAGAAACGGAAAATAACTGAGCGCTCCACTACAACAAAGAAGGCAAAGAAGATGAGGATATAAGTAACGGACACTTTCAGATGACATTTTATTCTATATTTTTATTTTACGTGTACATAATGCTTTTTAACATTTCTCATTTGATTTAATTTGTATATGTTGTAATAAATTATCATTAATGTAAACTATTGACCTTCACCTTGATATAGCGAGCAAAAATAAAATAGTGCTACTTCTGAAGATAACCTACCTCACAAAACTGTCGCTCATTTGTGGGATAAACCCACAAAACTGTCGTCCAGTGCCTTAAAATGCTTAATGTCCCTCATTTGGCTATTTTATAGCTCCGGTCCGATCCGGTTTTTGTATGGACCGCGTTTAAAAGGACTGACATGATGAATGCATGTTAATTACGAACAGGTGAACATGTGGTGGTGGTTATGGAATATGTATGAAAATTATTATTATTTTCATTTTCGTTTCTTGTTTATGTAATTTGTTGATTTAAGAAAGATGTAATATATTTTCTAGTGAAGTAAGAACGATTAGAAGAAATAAACTGGCTACTACTAAGAAAGAAAGAGATTTATGATATATGCTTAGCTAAATTGTATTGAAAGTTGAAGCTATGTTATATATACGTTGCTTTTTCGTGTTACAATCAACGAAATATTATGCAAAAAACTCCATTAACCCCTTGAGACCCAGAACGTAATTTCCATTGTAATTTGGCTGCCATTAGGGGATTTTTAGTGAGTATAAGCAATATTTTATAGATAGGACCTGTTTGATATCCTTGTCGACTTACTAATTTGGCATATTCAGTTAGTTTTCGTTATTTTATG